>CM063710.1:16476053-16761252 GCA_032441835.1 Slavum lentiscoides
ATCGTCGTAGATTTTCAGATTTTTCACGTGATACCAGACGCCCACGTCTAAAATCGTACCGATCGTCAGAAAACCTGCGCAAGACGTGGAAATTAAATCGATATTGTAAATATAATTTTTTTTTTAGAAATTTTATACAAACGGTTCAGATTTTTCGTAATTTTCTTTTTTTTTTTGAAAAAAATAATTCTATCGTAATGTTTTGCAGAAAATCGGAGGACATTTTTCTCCCCGTAGTTTTTAAAAGACCGAAAAAAGATGTGATTTTTTTTTTATTACTACCGGTAGGGTACGAGAATCCGGTGTTACTGCGCACGACTCGATTCCGCATTAAATCATACGTTATGATCGATACTCGCATTTTATACTATTATTGGGTATTTTCTTTCAATAAAAACGACATATTTTTTAAAAAAAGATCTCTACATTTTTTTTTTTTTTTAACTGATATTTATTGCAGTTATCGGTTTTTACGCGTCAACGTCTGCAGAATACTGGCAAACCTTTCTTCGGTGACCTATAGCTAATAATATACCCAACTGCAGCCGCACCATACCGTTTAGAAGACACCCGCGGGTTAATCAAAAAATATTGTTTTTATTTTTTATTATATTTTTAGAAAGTCCTTTTATTGGTGTGGGGGAAGGGTCCATTCCCCACATCCTCATCCCCTCCCCCCCCGTAATTGCGCCCCTGCTCCGCATGCGTATTACATATTATATACACTTACCGGCTCCGGTGAAGTTCAAGTAGTACTTCAACCGTTTACCGTCGTACAGCCAACAGTTTCCGTTCGTGCCGCATTTACCGCCCCACACTATGCACGTGGCGTCTGCGGAAAACGTTCCAGACATCCATTTATAATATAATAACAATGGTTTTTTTATGATGATTTCAACGCGTTTTTTAAGACGTGCGTATAGTTCTATACACTATAATAATATTGTAATGTAAGAAGAGGTACTTGCCGAGAATCGTGCCGTACAATATGGGGCCGGGCATGAACGCCACCAGGGCCATGAAGACTTCGGTGAATCCCAGTGACAACGATTTATCCTCCGGTTTTACGCACCTGCAACGCAAGGGTTACGGGCCAGTCACTCGATTATTTGGTTACTGTTTAATCGCGTATCTATAATCACAGCTGCCAGGGCCGTATTTAAGGGAGGGGGGCAAGTGTACCTTGTTGCCCGGGGCGGCAAATTTTTTTGTTATTAAGGGGGCGGTAAATTTTTATATACATAATAATATGGTGTGTTAACAAAAAAAAAATATAAAGCGCAATTTTTTAGCGTAAAAATTGTGTTGCCCCGGGGCGTGAAAAATGTAAATACTGCCCTGACAGCTGCTGTAGATACTTTGGAAATGTTTATATCAATCGCGTTTACAAATTATTTATTTCTTCGAGAAAATATCCCTGTTAAATATTATTGTTTGTACGAGGAGTTCGGTGCCGCAGCTCCATGCACCAGCTATGGCGAGGGTTCCGAGCTATGTTTTGGGGCCCTATATTAATTATTATTAATACACCGAGTACGTTTGTAAAATATGCTAATATGGAAAAAAAACATGTATCCCATTCGAAATTTTAATACATTATACACGATTAGACGATATACGACGTATACAAGGTATAACGATTTTAGAGTAGTCAGTAAGGGTTTTAATTTGTGGCAAAAATCATAAGATTTGTTGTCGTTTTTTTGTTTTTACGTACTATAAGACATTTATATACGGCATACACTGCCGGTTTCAGCCTTTAAAGATATATAATTGTTAAAGATCGGTATACCTAATGAAAAGCCTTAAAATCATTGTAGAAAAAAAAAAAGATCATAGCACATAAATGTATATTAAATGTGCGTACTTAAAATTACAAAAATTATAGAGAAAACATAAATATTTTATGATTATAGGTAGGTATTATTGTATTATAATTGCATTAAATCGGATGTCGAGGAAGAATAGACGAAGTGGCCAAAAAAACCTACGACCGGGTGACTAGAGTTTGTTTTGTAAATGCTATAAATTTATTGTGAATGTATGAAAATTAAATGTTTATCGTTTATATATTATAATATGTAGTTATTAAAAATTTTTAGTACCTACTACGTATGTACCTTTGTGTATTTCGAGAGGAGGATGAACATTTTTTTTTAGTCATCTCTCCCTCCTCAAAGAAATCCTGAATATGCCATTGCCTGCCTGCAACGAACAGCGAGGAGTTTCGTATTGTGTATTATTATTAATTATTATATTATGCGCGTATATGTATAATAGGACACAATATAGGTAATGAAACAATGGTGATCGCGTTATACGCCGTATCGAGATCGAGAATTTTACACGGATCTATATTACTGTGTTGTCGAAAATTTTATCGTCTACGCGTTTGTAGTCCTATATATGGCTCTCGCGATGAATTTGCTTAGATTTTATCGCACGGATTGAATATTGTATTAGTTGTGGAGGAGATGATGGGACGGAGTGATCGCCTCGAGAAGTACTGCAGTGTGTCGCGTCTCGTTGATTTTGATCGCGGATTTTGTTAGGTACACAGAATAATAAGACTTGAAGATATAATATATACGATCTATAACGGTAATGTTTTTCGGAAAAAAAACGTTTTACGAGGATTAGAAGCGAGTATTTTCTCTCTTTGTCTTCCACACACGAATCGTAGTGAAATAGACGTTTCGTACTTTCAACGTACCGACCGACCTGCTAGTGATGCGACAAAGATTCTGAAAACAGATTTGAATTCTACTATAGAATGACTTTCCCACATTTCTATTTTTTTTTTCATAAATCTTTAAAAAATTACTTTTACAAATTTAAAATAAAAAAAAAATCGCTAATAATCAATTTTTGAAGATCTTAAGATAAAAAATACGAAAAAAAAGCGGGAAATCATTTTGTGGTAAAATTCACGACGAATTCAAATCTGTTTTCAGATTCTTTAACTCATCACTAGCGGTTCGATCGTTACTTTGGAAATACGAAGCTTTTACTATGATTCGTGTGTGTAAGACGAAGAGAGAAAATACCCGCTTCCAATCTCTTTAATGGCTTAATAATTGAAATTCGACCGAAAACAATAAAGAAAACCTACGAGTGTTGATTATATAATATGAGTATAGCTGACGATTAAAACACCTACCTAAACTGAATGATGGTGTTACCGGAACGGCCGGTGGACGACAAGAACCGCATTACGCCCATCAGGGCGAGAAATATCATGAAATCGTTACCGCAATCGACCGGACACACTCCTTCGGTGGCCGTACCCAAGTCGCCGATACAGGTGCAATTGCTGAAAGTCTACCGGCGGAGGGTGGACAAAACAAAACACACGCACACATTTTTTTTCTCGCGTATTATATAAACGATTTAAAAATAATACTTAAATAGATAATATTATTATATAATTATTCACTTTGATGGCGCCGTTAACGATCGTCTGCGTGCAGCCCGCGTGGCACGGCGAGTAAAACGTCGTAGATTTGTCGAACGAACATACCGGTTTGTAGCTCATCGATTGATCGCAGTTACAGTCCGCGTTGCAGTCCATCGTCAAATTCCACCTGGTCGTGTCGGAAAACGCGTATTAAATCGATAATATTTATATTTCGGTTATAATATATTAATAACTAGCCGAATTACGCCCGGCTTATTCGCCCGTGCGCAATTTTGAACGAAAATGTAATAATTTATATATATATTTTTTAAATGATTCTATACACGTATTACGCGATTTAATAATTATTATAGGTATGACACAAATATTAACAGTGTCTACGAATTTTTATTTTAATATTCGAAAAACTTGCCGATATTGCTAATTTTTTTTTTTTTACAATAATTGTGATACGTATCCGTCCTTATATTAGAGTTTAAAGTTCCACCATCAATTTGTAGGAGTAATTTACGTAGAAAATTCTCCTTCTTCTTGGCTGCGTGTATATCTCTCGTTAATAGGACTCGCATATCTGTAGTTCTAAATCCGTAACATTTAAGTACACTACGTCCCCTCCCCTACCCTCCTCAGACAAAAAAATGAAAAGTGGGCTGACACTCGGGAAAGTGTTTAGAACAACTGTGTGCAAAAAAAAAAATCGTAAATAAGTTCAGAAACTTGGTACATAAGAAAGGCTCGTTGTTTTATATATATATATATATATATATATATATATATATATATATAGGATACACGCAGTGCGAATGTGAATACTTAATATTGACGACTTTTAAAATTTGTTTTATTTAACATTTGTCGCAGTCTGCCCGCTTCCCACCATGCCACGAACGATTTGTTTGTGCAGTTTATTAGCTATATTTTTTCCTCATTTTTCGCATTGTCCGCATTATGATATTCCGCAATACTCGAGGTATTTACAAAACGTATTTTTCGTTATTACGGCGGCGTATACTGCAGCTGATTCATATATATATATATACAGTAGCGTGCCCAGGAATTTTCAATGGGATGGATGTTATAAGTAAATAGTAATAATACATTTTAATAAATTGTCATGGTAATACCAACAACTCAAATGTTTATGTTTCAAGCTCTCCAAAATCGTTTCTAGCTTATAATTGTGTACATCTGTAAATTGTTCTATAATTAAAATGAATTTAAATTATAACACACTAATACCAAGTTGTTCAATTAACGTAACATACGTTATGTATAGTAAACGTTTATTGTCATAAGTAATAATTTTTTGCTAATAACTAATAAAAAGTATTAAGTAATGACACTAAAACAGCTCTTGTAACTAATAAGTTGTTTTCTGTAGGACGGCAAAAGACAATGGGGGATATAACCCCTAACCTCTCCCCCCCTGAGCACGTCACTGTATATATATATATATATATATATAGGTACCCACGAGATTTGAACGCGAAATCTGCTATATATATATATATATAAAATATGTCGTGCTAACGTTTTATCACCGTTCCACTGTCCGTGCAAATCGTCTGCCGCACAACCCAAAAAAATGTACACCAAATGGCCAAAGACTTCCATTGCTTCCGTACAAAAGTTCCACATGGCTAGCGACCTGGGCGGCGGTTTGAATTTCGATATCACCACGCCGGAAATCATTATACCCAGGCCGGAGCTCAAAATGCCTATGGCACCGGACGCGAGGTTCGAATCCGCGGCCGTCTGTCTGAACTGGGTCTCCATGTACTTGGGCATGAACGTCCAATATCCTATTAATCCAATGGCGAAAAACGAACTGCTCGCGGAATTGAATAACAGTATTTTGTTCGTTAAAACACGTTTCATAGACGTTTTAAAATCTAGAAGCGAAAAGCTAAATTTATTAAATTATATATATATATATATATACATAGTTCGTTATGCGTCTTTTGTCATCCGAGTTTTAATAGTAATATCGTATTCGTTACTATTTGAAAAATTAAAAAATGTTTTTTCCGCACTACAACTGGTATAGGTGCATATATATAGCGATGGCGCAAGGCTTACCAGTGGATATTTGTTCTTTTTTTTCTTCCGATTGTTCCTGTTTACGGATCGCCGCTCTGGGCAATATTCTCGGAAACAGTAGCATTACCGAGGAGAACACGATACAACTAATTCCAATGGGCACCCAACCTAAAAACCGACAATTTTTTATATAATACACTCGACATTATAAATTATATATTATATATATATATATATATATATATATATATATATATGTGAACACTGCAGTCACGCGGTGGAGTATATTATATGCGTGATTGAGTTATTTTTTGTTGTAACGTTTGTTTCGAGTTATCAATCGAATTCGGTGCAGGTATTTATTTTGTTGAAAAACGAACTCGATACTCGATCAAGACTCACAAGCGCAACTACATATATGTAGGATTAAAATCTTAAGAGAAGGGGCTGTTGTATCAAAATTTAAAGTGTTTATGTATATGTATATGTACTGCAGAGAAGATGGCGGGCAGGGCTTTTCTCCGATACTGCACTATATTAACCGAATTTATTCCGTAATATAAAATGTGCATTCATAAAAATATTAATAAAATCGAAAAAGTAGTAGAACCGGTTGTGCTAGACACACATATGCACAGGCGTGGCTGCGCGACTCGACGACGAACCAGTGACCGTGGATGTACGCGGACTGGGACAATTGTGCGGTAGGACCGTTTTGCAGTGAACCAGTGCAGGCGGTCAACATTTTACCGGCTCCACCCAAATTAATATAAATTAAAATGTAAGTATATTCATGTGTTTTTATATGATTAATAAAACAAAAAAGATAACGTTAAAAAAAACGGCGGTATATATTTGTGTTATTTTATATTCGTCGAAAAAATACGTAAGACTATGGTAATCGCGTTTCAAAAATTTCCCTATCTTTATAGAACATTTGAATTATTATCGTTGCGTACTGTGTTTGTGTTAATCCATTGACCGGTAGATGCGTAACACACGAGAGCCACAGTTAAAAAAAACGTTTGAAATATGTACATTTTAATAAACTTCACTGATGTTGTAATCCTAAAATCCCGTCTCCGTTATAGGGTTAAATCGTGGTTTGGGTACTGAGTACTCCCTAGTTTTCTTATATATAATTACGCCATTGGAGTAAATTGTTTATGTAATTATATTATTGTAATACTCACCCATCCACCATGCGCCTATCCATCTCGGATCTTCGTTGGTTATGGTTGGTGTCAGAGTAGGATCTATGAATTTGGTCAGCGTATACGCTGACAACATAAATCCCAACATTGGTCCAAACATCCGTATACATTGAACAATCGCTAGAATACATATTTATCGTTCACAATATGTTCGTTCTATTTGTATTTAAAGCTTTCTAAACGGTTTTCTTAAAAAAAAAAAAAAAATGAGTATTGATTTCAATACCAAAGACCATTATTTCCAACAGCGGGATTTTTATTTATACATTTGTGTTTCCCCCGGGTCTGTCCGGCGAAAATCGAGACTCGCCTACATTATTATAGAAATCCATAAGAAAATTAAATCTCATATTTTATTTATATGTGGTAGAAGTGGATCAAAATAATTGGGGAATGGAGGCAGTGTTGTCATTTCAAGTTTTGAAAGAGGGGATGGGGTAAAGTTGTGAACGGTCCATATCGTTGAAAAATAATATAAAAAAGAAGGATTTTTTTAACAAAAGTCTCTAACACCGGCCCACTGTCAACAAGGGGGACAAATAACCACCCTGTCTCCCTCAAATAACGCCATTAGGTGGAGTCCAGTAAATTCCCAAATTTTTCGTTTTCATAGAAATATGAAATGTATGCTTTTTTTTACTTGTACAACTATAGGGACTCTTTCCATTTTCGTGTACAAAAAGTGACAGAAGTGCAGAGTGGTAGAAAAGCGCATATAATTAGCGGTCAGTCTCGAACACTACGCACGCGTGCGTAAAAAGATATACACGAAAACACATAACATAACAGAAAATACTCACCAGATAGCGTTACAACACAATATAGAGGGCGTGGCAGAAAGGCGCATATAAATAGCGGTCAGTCTCGACCACACACATACACACACAGCCGTCAGAAGCGAACGACGTTCTTCACGCCTGACCGTCGCCGTGACAACACTGAGCGGTTCAATGGTTTCGGACCGCTATTTATACATGCCTTTCTGCCACGCCCACTGTGTTGTGTCGTAGCGCCATCTGGTGACTACTTTCTTTTTCCATTTTATTACGGTCGGCAGACGCGCTCTGTCGGTGTATTCGGGTGTTTAGTTTGACGCTGACCGAGCGACTGATCGTACGCGCGTATGCAATCTTTATTATTTATTTTTTTTATTATTATTATTTAAAATAATATTATTTCGCGTATTTTAATGAAATGAAATGAACGCAAGGATTCATCTTTTCTCGTTGTACACTCGTTTACACGTTTATTTTACACGTTTACTATTTATTTAACGTTTACTCGTTTACTCACATGTACATGTTTACTCGTTTACACTGTACACGACCGACCGAGTTTATATAGTCAGTTAAGCACTAAACGTTCGATTACGACCGATGATCAGCACGTACCGTACGCGCTGGTCGTCGGTTAAGCTCTAATTCCAGTTTTATACATGATCTTCAAGGGGAGAGGGGCGAAAATGGAGCGCATAATAGATAACATAATTGGACCAACTTACATGACACAAGTCGGTGCTGTTAGGTCAGAGATATACTAAATTTAAAAATATCAAATCCCATAAGGGGGGAGCGATCCACTGCCCCCGATCACTTCGACCACTGTATGTACATTGTACACATATTATATACGCTTACCCAACATTACGGGAATCGTATTCTTGCGGACGTTGTCGTCCAAGTACGCGGCGCCGCATGACCAGTACATCGAACAGCCTAAGCCGAGCATTGCGTGCGCGACGCATAATAGAAAAGCCGCTACGTTCCACACTTGTTCGTTTTCACAGTCTTCGACCAACGGTTCGCCGTCGCACGTTTTGTAATTTTGTCCTTTTAATAATCGTAATAATAATAATAATAGTAATAAATTACACAGCAGGTAAATCGTTGATTTAGAGAATTTTATTTTCTGTTCTAACAATTGTATACGCGGGTATATCGTCGCATATACGAATATTATTATAACACCTCGGGCGATTTTCGAAATGAAAATTTACAATTTGTTTTAGCCCTCGAAGTGTTCTCGTCAAAAATTTAAAGCCAGGAAATGCAATGATATTTGTGTTGGTTATGCGCGGTGATCTCACGGACGTCATCATATTAACAATTGCGGGAAACGATATATATACGTTTTAGGCTTTTCGAATGAGTATTAAAAAGTATTAAACACTATCGTCGAAAATGTTAAAAACTACTGTATTTTTTTCCTAAATTCAAAGGCCAATCACCGAATATTTTCGTCGGTTACTATTCAATATATAAACAGACATTATTATTATCATTATGTTAATTGTTTTCATTTTGTTTTAGTTGTTACGCTCTACATGCGTCGAACGGCACTCGATTTATTATTATTATTATCGTATTGGTATAGTGCAGTTTGAGAAAGAAATTGAATTAATTTTTTCATTCCAAACACTTACACGAGTTTAAGATAAATTTGTTATTGCGCGGTTCAGCACTCACTCGAGACGTTACTCAGTAACGAAGTGGAATTCGCGTTGCCGCCGTACTCGACGGTGTATTGAAGGACGTCTTCGCCAGCTCCGTAAATCACGTGTGGCAGCAAACGAACGAAACAGGACAGACCGACAAACATCGAGCCGACGGCCAACCAACGGGTCCGGTGTCCTTTGCCGGCTATATGTGACGTTGCCAGAAACGATATGAGCGAAAACAGATCCCACGTGCTCGATATGATACCTGAACCACGTGCGATATGTTATTAAATGCGATTAACGATTGAAAATAAGTATTAAAAACGTATTATTATGGTCGATATTTTCACTCACCGCTCATTTGACTGGAGAATTTAAACCTTTTCTCCATTGTGGTCAGCGTGCCGTTGAAGTACGACGACAACATAAATTGGTTGAGTCCCATTATCCCGTACACGATTACGTATATTTTTTTGCTGGCCAACGCCTGCAGCCATTTGGGCTTGAATATCCATACACCGCACGCCGTATCCTCGACGGGCGGCTCTTCGTGCTCTTTGCCGCTCATTTATTATTATCTATATACATCGAAAAAACAGTTATTTGCATATTGTATAATTATTGTAACATTGCAATATTGTATCCTAAAAAATTGACGTAACGCGCGTGTAAAATCTGCGGAAAAATCGGTCAATTAAATACTGTTATTATGAACAAGCAATCTTTTCACAAAGGTGAACCACCCGATCGTGGATATTTATATGTTAATCTGACGTTTTTGCGAGTCAGATTTTTTTTTACATCAATACTTACGGAAAACAACGTCAATTATGTTTTTTATACAGCGAGTTTTTTCCCTTTTGAAATAATCGCAAACACACACTCGCATTGTAATTTCGGACTTTATGCCATAAAGAATTTGCGCAATTCTCGATAACATCGCATACTCGTATATAGGTATCAATTACTACAGTTTCGCATATATAATACTCGTACATTTATTTCATTTATACGATTTCATTGTCCGCGCATTATATTTTTTATTTATAATATTTTGAAATTACTAATATTTTATCTCGCGGATTTTCCGACATAAACCAATCGAAGGTATTATCAGCGCAGCGCATTCGGTATAATCGGTGTGTTAAGGGCACGTTCTACCTGACTCAGTTGTCTTTGTCTGACACACACACGTAACATAGTAAAATCTGGTTTCGTATTTCCAATATTGTGAGTAATTGGCTAATTTTTGGACATGATGACCTATGATATTAATTAATAAAAATAGCATAATCTATGACACGTTGGAAGTACTTTTTCGATCAATTAAATTTTAAACAAAATATTTATAATTTGATTATCACGTTACTAATGCACTTGTAAAAAACTAAAAACACAATTTATCGAAAAAAAAATTCCTACGTGTCGTAGATTATGTTATTTTTATTAATTAATATCACAGGTCATCATGTCCAAAAATTAGCCAATTACTCACAATATTGGAAATACGAAACCAGATTTTACTATGTTACGTGTGTGTCAGACAAAGACAACTGAGTCAGGTAGAACGTCCCCTTAAATAAAAATGTTTAAATACCTAATATTATGTGAACTGTTTAACATTACAACATAGCATATCATTATAGTAAACGCGATAAATAAAATTGCTTGTTCTCAGTTTATTCAGGACTATTATACCGGGCCAAGAACATCGGAATAATGCGTGTATGATATTGTGTGAATAACAGTGCCTAACGAATAATGATATCAATTTAAATAATAAAACGTTTATTGTCGAAACGAGCAAAGTCGAAAAGAAATTGAAAAAAAAAGGTAACTATACGCGGGAAAACGAAGCATTTGAAAAACTCGCGTGCGTTCAACATAACACAGTTCACGCATGTCGTTTTAATATTATATATATGTGTGTGTGTGTGTGTGTGTGTGTCAAAACAATGAATGAATAATTTCGTTTTAGAATACATTGTATAGGGTGATTCATAAAGAACGCAGTTTTTAAAATGCATGTTAATTTTTTGTTGGTAGGTTAGAGACACTGTTCTCATAATTATTTCTATTATCTATTGGTTTTGAGGTGATTATAGTGATTGATCGTTTTATTGTGTGTATTTTGTTTATTTGTTGTAATGGAACGGTATACAACCCAGCAACCACGTTGCTTGTATCGTTTCTTAGAACCCATTATAAACACGTTGAGCGTGTTGCGTTAACTATCGTACGATCCTCGAACATCGTGCGAAGCACCGACCGCAACAACAATAACGAGGCAAGTCAGGAAATTTGAAGAGACAGGATCAACTGCGAACGTTAAAAGCCATGGGCGCAAACGACCTCAAAGGTCGAGTGAAAACATCGCTGTTGTGAGAGACTGTCAACGTAATGCGTAAATCAATCCGTCGCCGTTTTCAACAGTTAGACACTGGGGTAATTTCTTTGCAGCGAATTCTTAAAAACGATTTGCACTTGCATGCGTTTAAAATCCAGCTGATCCAGGAACTACTTAAACCGTCGCGGTCGGACCACACCAAACGAAGAGCATTCGTTGATTGGATTTTAATTAAGAATCATCTTTATAGTGACGAGGCGCATTTCCACTTAATAAGTGGTTGTGTAAATAAACAAAATTGTCGAATTTGGGAAGTGAGAACCCAAGGGTAATCAAGGAAAAACGAATGCATCCGCAGTGAGTTACCCTTTGGGTTGATGGTTCTTTATAAAATATCCGTTGGTAGTAGGAGAATTATTTAAAAATATTACTGTTATTACGGCAGACGGCAGTAGTTATAATTGAAATGAAACGCGAACGGAACGGATCGACATATAAATAATAACAAATTTATGACGACGAAAAAATCAACGAAAGTTGCGCATAGTCTTGCACGTATACATTATAATTTCATTATTATGTGAATGTGAATTATACGCGCGCCAGGATAAATTGTCGCAGAGAAGCTGCGGGATAACAATATAATTTCCGATTTCAGACGGCGGTATATTCTCACACGCGTGAGTAAACTATTATTATTATTATTATTATTATTATTATTATTATTATTATTATTATTATTATTATTATTATTATTATTATTATTATTATTATTATTATTATTATTATTATTATTATTATTATTATTATTATTATTATTATTATTATTAATATACGTGAACACTGAATTTATACATATCTTTTAAAGATCATGTAGTGATTAACCATGTATACGCGTGCACAATTTTCCTTCAAATTTATTTAATTATAATATTTAAAAAAATAGCCTACTTTATGTATATATAAGACGTTGAACTTTATAAAGTGAACAAATAAACCCACCCACACATACACACATACATATATGTATATAAGTAAAATAAGTTAGTTTTGTTTTTTCTGTCCGAGGCAATCTCGGGAACCATACCGAATTTATTGACGTATAATAATCTATATAATAGTATTACGATTTATTTCTTTTAACTATTAATTATTATTGATAATACGTTTATATAACGCATGTATATGTATTACCTATATAACCTACATATAGTTACCTACATTCGCTTATTCCATTAGACCACAGTACACAGTATTTATTGTTGTACAGTATGTCTTATTATTGACCTTCTTTGTAGCAACATATATGTATATACTTTTTTTATACGGTTTTATCGCCACCTAATTATTATCTACAAGAAAATTCCAATTTTATAATGACATACATTTCGAAAACTTTAAGAAGAAAAAGAAAATTTCAAATTCCAGAAAAAAATATTTCAATTTTTGAAATAGCCCCGTTTTGTTGACGTAATTATATTTCTGCTTAATTAAAAAAGAAGTAAAAAAAAATTATCGTTATATACGTTAGCGAAAATGTCGATTGTCGTCGTTATAAATCATTTAAAAAGAAAAAAAGAATTATTTTGAAATTACTAACAAAATCTGTGATCTATTATTTCTTGTCTGTTACTAATATGCGTATTAGTCAAAAATCAAAAAATCTTAATCTGCTTTAATATAGTTGGTGCATTTTTTTTTAATCGATGCGAAAGAATACCATTGATAAAGTCCAATTCAACAAAATATTACGTCATCAGATTGGAATTTTCTTCTAATAATCAGTAATAAAAAAAAAAAATGCGTTAAAAAAAATTGTGTTTTTTGTGGGGTACTGTATTACGGGATTTATAGGACATAATGTGGACTATGTGAGCAATAGATTATGAAAGACACACGCGCTGAGTTCGCACATCGAGTTTCTCGGGTTTCGCAGGCCGTATCCTGCAAAGTGCAAAGTCGTTAGAACGCAACACGTGCGCAGGTGTTGACCCATAATGACTCCTAGAAATCTACTTTCCCAGAACTATTTTAGTTAAATTTTTTTGTTCGTCTATCCAGCATCCGTCCATAACGTTTTGTTCTTTATAATAAAATGAAATCGAGATTAGATATCGGTTTTTAAAAATTTAAAGCGATTATTTATTATTGTTTATCGTATTGATTAAAAACTTTTTAAGGGTCCCATATTATACAGTGAAGTCTACTTAACGAAAATTTACATTTCGACTGCCGACATTTTGAGAAGAGAAATTAGAAAAAATAAAAAAAATAATGGTCTGTTTTGGAAAAAGAAAAAGGTTAGATTTTTATTATTTTCATTATCCAAACACTTGCAGCGCGCTCGTAAAATTAAAAATTTGCCAGTAAAAAAATAAAAACGACTTTGATTTTGTCAAAATGTAATTTTATCGTTCGGTAATCGACATTAGAAATAAAAAAAAGAATCACTGAGAAAGGATATACACATATACACATATCGGCGGCGGAACGGGTTTTCGGTATTTCAAATGGAATAGTAAGTATTAATAACGACGTATTAGCAACTATTTTATTATTATTATTATTATTATTAAAAATAACGGGTTATCAATAATAAAAAGAAAATGAACAATAGGAAAATACAAAAATACAAATACTATATAATCATTATAATATTATATTTCATTTTATCTTAAATTTAATATATAAATAACAGTATATATATATGTATGTATATATTATTATTAACTGCTGCACAGTACACGGCCTCCTTACAACAGTATTTAATACATAGTAATATAAACCGATAAATATAACTTAATAATACTGCGTATATTAACCAATTACGCGCGAATTATAGCGTTAAAATTTTTTTTTTTATATAATTCGGCGTTGATATTATACGATCGATTGAAATTGAAATTTTGCTAAAACGTGTTTTGTAGAAAATATTCGTACTATTATCATATTTTATAATATGGATAACGACCAGAGCCGTCTTAAGGTTATGTGAGGCCCAAGAGCCCAAAATATTTTGGGGTCTTTTGAATACTTAAATTGTGCAGATATATTCATATATACATATATATATTTTTTTTTAACACATAGTATATTACAAGTATATTAGATATTAAAAATTATACTTTATTAATAAAAACCAAAATGCCAATTTTTATTCGAATCTCTGTTACTTTATTGTTTATTATGATAATTTCAAAATGTTAATATTTTAAAATTTAAATCTTTTTTTCTTATCATTGAAGATTTATTTATTTTTTTAAATATTTAATTAAAAAAAAAAAAATGTTATTTTGTAAATAAATTGGGGGCCCTTAGAATTTGGTAGCCCCGGGCCCGGGCCCTCCAGGCCCACGCCTTAAGAGACGGCACTGATAACGACTATATAATTAGATGTTTTAAATACACAACATACGCGAGTATTACACATAAATTCTGTTTCGGAAGTGTTACATTATTATTATAATATATGTATATATGAAGAAATTAAACATAATAAATTCAAAAATATTTTAAACGCGCAATTTTTTTTATTTTTCGTTTCGTTGTTGTATTTTTTTATTTTTGCTTATAATACCCGATGATTTTCTCGCGTCGAAACCGCGGTTGTAAACAAATAAATTTGGTACAACGAATCTTACATTTTTTCTGTAATTTCTACACATACTCTTTGGCTCAATCGCGTACAGTTCACATATACGTATATATATATATATATATACAAATTTATTATTTTCTAGAGTATTAATTTATAGTTTCCGTTACTATCACGTAATACTTATATAATTTCTTTTGTTTTCACTACTTTTTTTTTTATCGATTATTATAATAAACCGTTAATATCGATCACGCGCATTACGATCGTCGGCCGTTCGCGCCGATCAATAATTATTATTATTACGTCAAATCGCGATCTATAATAATATAAACGCGTAGACGCGTAGTGCCGCCTATACGTACCTAATGCGTAACATAGGTACAGGTAGTTATTATATCAGTGGTTACCAAACTTTTTTTATTCTCTTGTAGATTTTCACGTTCCCCAATAAATAGAAAAAACAATTTCTATTATTTCCTCCATTTATGAAATTAATTTAATAAACATTTTACTCCGTTGATGACTGCTTGCATCCCCATCCCTCCTCTCCAATATCAATGCGTTCACGCTCCCTATCCCGCAAAAACATTGTATTATATTACGTATATTATTAGTGCCCGATAATCGATCGGGTAATCACGGGTAATCAACACTGTACTTATATTGAAAAATAATCAATAGTACGTCGTTACTTGTAATTTCCACGTTTTGAAATCATTGTCAATGCGATTTTTTTTTTCTATTAAAATATTATATTACTGTAAATTGTATCTAAACGAGATAATATTATTATATATAGTTAAAACGGCCGCGTAAATCAGAAATCATCTATACGCGCGCGTAATGAAACACGACGGAGATTCTGTAGATCACGCGTTATACGCGAATTACCGAGATTAGAGCCGTATCTCGGTCGGGTCCTAACCTAAACCTAAGCTAACCTAAGCTAATCCTAACACCTAACCTATAACCATTTCCACGCGAAACTCCTCGAAAACTTCGCGGGGGGGGGGGGGTATTTCAGTAATAAATTTAACGCTCGTATAAACCGCGTGCGAAACTGTGAAATTATATTATGCGTTACGAAAACATTTTTTTTTCCTCGATTACTATATGCTGACTCGCACGAACGATATGAGAAATCGGAAATCGGATTGAATTACTTGGTGGTGGTGTGGGAGATCGTCAAGACAATATACATAATTACCGTTGAAAAAATGTGTTCACATTTCCAAACATCTCTATATATTACTGTAACAGAATATCTACAATCTTATACACGCCTTAATATTACATAATATTATTATTATTATTACACATTGCACAGTTAACGAAAGACTTGTAATAAAAAAAAAAAAAACAAATATTAACACGATTCAACTCTATATGAATGAATGACTTCGCAAAATATTCTAATGGATTAAATAAGTTATTTAGATTCGAAATAAAACGTAACGCGAAAAATAAAAATAAATTATGAGTTATATACGAAAAAAAAAAAATCGTTTACCTATTACATTTGAAACTTAATATACGCGTACAATATAATAATATTGTATATTTAAAAATGTGAAAAACGTGTAAGGAGAAATAAAAGCGTAGTACTTTATTGTAAAAGATTAAAGCGAACCATTTTTGAGGGGGGCTCAGTAAACTTTTTGGCAGGGGGGCAACAGTCCGCCCACGTTTCCGCCAATTATTATCCGTTCGTTTTCCAAGTATTGTCCGCGAGTCGTGTAATTTTTCGCGCGTTAACGCCACTTGCCGTGTGTACATTTCAAAAGTACACACACCCTTTGCGCGTTTACTATAAAGCCGAATAGTCTGTTCGAACGCGTTAATCTCTGGAACTACCAGTCGGATTCGGAAGATTCTTTTTGATAGCCCCCCCCCCAATTCTCGATGAATGTTATACATATTATAGGCTATTTAACAACACACGCTACGACCTTTAGGAGCAAAAAAAAAAAAAACGCACGCTAAGCGAAGAAGAAAACCAAGTAATGGCCGACGGGAATTAACGATGGAATGAGTATTTAATAAGTCGGTGAACTTTTGTTCGTCGTTCTTTTGAGTCCTTACAGGTACACCGCGAGTGCAGACAATGTTATAAATTGTAATAAAATGTTTAAAGAGGTGGCAACGGAGTGCGCACGCGAACGATTCTATGATATTATAGCATGCCGTACGAAGTCTCGTGTACTTACCTCGCGTCGTTCAATCTGTAAGTTGCAGGCGCGCGCGTACGGTCGGAACGGAATTATGTCAGTCTCACTGACGAACCGAGTCCCGCGTCCGGTCGCAGCGCACGACGGCCGACAGACGAAAAGCGGTTTTTTTTATTTCCGGAAGCCGTTCGGCCGCTTTTTACGGTGCGTAGCGAGGAGAGAAAAAAACGCCTTTACGAAAAGTGCTAACGACGCAGCTCCCCCCCACTCATGAGCGCGTGCATTCATATCCGCGCATCGTTTATTATTACCACAGGTACTCGCGCGATAACAACGGCGATAATTAATTCGTTTCGAATCTGTTCTTCCTGGAAATAAATTTTACGGGCGCGGTGAACGTCGATGATTAGCAAAAAAAAAAAAAAAATAAATAAATAAAAACCTGTGCGCGCGGCCGGTGACTGTGCAGTGTGGAAGAACGACGCGTCGCCGCCGACAGACAAAGTTATTTAAAATTTACCGCGAGTAGTCCGACGGCTCGGACGCGCGCGAACCCCACCGCGCGACTTGCGTATCTATATCTACCGCGGTTCTGTGCACCCGTGCAACGGTCGGTCGCGCGCGCTCCCGCGCCGTTTCGTGCGTCGTTCCAGCCGTTTGTAGTGAAACCGAGACGGGTCGTCGAATAAAATAGTCTTTTAAATACAAAACCCGGGTAGCATTTTAGGCGCAGACACCGTTTTATATCATCAATAAATGACGGTTCATCATGGTACGGTATTTTGTATTGAATGCAGATTGTAGATTAACGTTTGGACGCGTTTGGAGAACGGACGGACGAGTAATAAAAAAAGTTTTAGTTAACAAAATAAATAGAAAACGTCCGTTGGGAAGACCCGATGGGTGGATGTTATTAGTCCAAGACATCAAAAATATATGTATTAGAAGATTCGACATTTAACGATACGTATGATAGAGAGAAATGAAGAGGTTTCGTGACGGCAGCGATGGCCCTTAATTGGCCTGACAAACCGAGGAAAAAGAAGATCGATCTAGTGCTAGACTGCGTTAGAAGTGTGTTTATTTTTCGGCCGTGTCCGGGATGGTGTAATGTTGTTAGCAATATTCGCATATAAGCGTTCTGTAATCTGTGGTCCGTTTTGGCACCTGTATTCAATTACGCTCTCAGACTGGTTGATTTTAATAAATTTTCCGCCTATTTAATACATCGTATATTTAATATTGTACCTCCGACGAACGTTACTGGAAGTTTTACTTGACTTTATTGTTTTGTCTGAAACGCTACGGGCGGTTCGGCGATGAAAAAAATATAAAAAATAAATTTTCGTCAAAAACGAATAAAATTATTTATTAATATTCGCTTTTCGGCCGTGTCCGGATGGTGTAATGTTGTTAGCAATATTCGCATATAAGCGTTCTGTAATCTGTGGTCCGTTTTGGCACCTGTATTCAATTACGCTCTCAGACTGGTTGATTTTAATAAATTTTCCGCCTATTTAATACATCGTATATTTAATATTGTACCTCCGACGAACGTTACTGGAAGTTTTACTTGACTTTATTGTTTTGTCTGAAACGCTACGGGCGGTTCGGCGATGAAAAAAATATAAAAAATAAATTTTCGTCAAAAACGAATAAAATTATTTATTAATATTCGCTACGAAATAACTACAACGTCGCGTAATCATTTAAAAGAATATCATGCGTAATCGATTGGAAACGAAAAAAGTAACGGTTTACACTGTAAAAAGAGAACAGAAGTAATTAGAATAAATAGCGAAAAAAGAAAAACCACAACGAGTACAAGGCGAATAGTAAATTCATTTGTTCCCGTCGGATTATGTCGAGTTGGCTGCGCCGAGTCTTCTGAGCACGTCGAACGTCAATTCTCTGATCTCTTTGGCGCTGAGTTCGATGTCGAAATCCTGTTCCAGTGCTTGTTTAATATCCGTTCCCATCAGCGAGTCCATGCCCAGTTCGGTCAGCGTGGATGTGCCCAAAACGGTCTTGGGATCTTTAATACCTGCGTGATCACGAGCGTTTCGTTTATTAATATAACGTTTAATATTTGCTATAAATAGCCCAAAATTGGAAGACATTTTTTAGAAAAGTATTTACGTAGTGTAATGTTACATATTCGGTGTAAATTTCAAGAGTCTAGGACGCCGTTATTTCGATAGGTTTTTTTGTGATGCGTTTAAAAACTATTAAGAAAAAATAGTTTTCTTTCAATTTTTTTTTTTTTTTGCTATTGTTTTGAATTATACGCATAAGGAAACTACTGAGAAAATCGAAAAACGTCTCAAATAAAGTACCAATAATAGATACAATTTGCTATCGGAACGCGATAAATCCGTACACAGAAAAAATAAAAATAAACATCATTGTAAATAAAACCAATAGGTTTTTCGCTTCGCTTAGAATCTAAAAAAAAAAAAAAATTATAAATATAAAATGTTATGCTCGCCTAAAACTTTCGCCACGGCGTCGATGGGTCCGGCAGATGCGGTTTCGACGTTGGCGATTTTCTTCTCGACGAGGACCGCGCTGGAGAGGACCGCGTGCCGTTGTTGCATGTAAACGTCGACGACGTTCAAACAAGACGCTATCCTTTGGGGTAGACTACCGCCGATTACCGCGTTGTTGTCGTCGAAAGTTTCCATTACCGGGCCCACGTCTCCGATAGCTCCCCATTCGACGACCGTCTAAAAAGAAAAAAAGATCCACCGATTTTCACTCTAAAACTGACATATTAATTTGGACTGAATGATTACTTTGAAATCCGCAAATAATATGATCTACGATTTTATCTGAACGCGCTCAAACGCGCCCGAAAACCGTACAAAATATACGATTTCGTCGAGAATAATAGTAATAATAATAATAATAATACCGACGGATATCCGTCGGCTTGCCGGGCTTCGGATATTTTCGCTAAAACTGCGTCGGCGTAACCGTAGTTGGCTTGACCTGCTGTACCGTGACCGGATGCCGCCGAGGACCAGACGAAAAAGTGTTCGAGTCGTGGACACAGTTTTCTCGAAGCCGCGTCGAAGTTAATGGTGGTTGCAGCTTTCTGGGCGAATGCCGAGTGGAAGTCGGGCGAGGTCAAGTCCGTAACCGTGACGTTGTGCAACACGGCTTCCAATTGGAATATACCCGCAACGGGTCCTAGACCGTTGGCCTCTTTCAGTACCGCTTCGGCTCCTTCGCTTTTGGTCGTATCGTATTCGACGATGATCACCCGGACGTTCTTTTCCCGCCATCTCCTGATGAAGAGCGACTGGAATCCGGAACGGATTCCACCGCTGTTCACCAACGTTAATTTCTTCGCGCCTCTTGTCACCAAGAAGTTGGCCATTTGTAAACCGAAATCGTTCAAACCGCCTAGGAATCAAACGCGTCGAAATCAGGCGATGAAAATCGCGGATAAAATACGTATTATATTAACAAGTGTTGGCCCACCGATTACGACGTATGTCTTTTCTGGATCGACGAAGGTTTTCGGTGTTGCTAAAACCTTTTTGGGTGTCGGGAGAACGACTTTTTTCGACTCTTCGTCACGGATTTTCAATACGATTTTACCGAAATAGTTGAAACTCACAGTGACTCTGCGTTGATAAAATGCGTCAACGGTCAATAAACGGAAAGGTAAGTTCGGATGAAAAAAAAAAAAAAAACGTTTAACTCACTCGAAGGCTTCTTTTAAACTCTTCTCGGTAGTGCAGCAGTATACTGTCGTGGGCAACGGTCGCACATCGCCGGATTTTATTCCGTTGGCGATGAGTTCGTACAGTTCTTGTTTGTCGGACAGAGAGTATTTGCCTTGGAACAACGTTTTCAAGTTCATTTTTACAATGGTAATGTTTTTCAGGTTTCCAGTGACGCCTGATCGATAATAACGAAACGTGTTGTGTAATTTCGGACGGTACGCGCGAGAGTAGCGTACACTTACCGATGTGTTCGATGGCTCGTTTTTGTCTTTCGAATTCTACGACGCGTCCGTTCTGCGCCACGGCGTGAATGAAACTCTGTAATTTGTACGGCGTAGATTCGACCGTGTTGAAGATTAAGTTCACACCTTTGCCACCGGTCTTCTCGAGAATCTCTTGCTCGGCGAATTTACCGTTCACGATGTTTTCCTTGGGCACCTGAAACAGCGCGTATTTCCGTTGTACTTCACGCAGAGCATACTTATACGAGCGAGCCGAATCGGCGACGGACTTTCGGATAATTCTCGTGGAGATATTGCCTTTGCGATTCGTTTTCCACCGAAACGTACACCGTCACGTTGCTGTTTTGCAGGATGTTCAGAGCGGCTAAAACCGTGTAATTCGTTCCGGAGTTGAGGAATACCGATTCGTTTGCTCGGATCTTGCCTCGTACAAACAGTGCGTAATAGGCCTGCAAAAAAAAAAAAAAGGATAGGGAAATTTTATTTTTCGACACACGCGTATATATGAATCGTTTTTTTTCGGAAATCCTTTCGAAACAATAACACGACGAATAGCTCACTAGGACGTATGCGACGGATATCGTTGACGCTTGTTCGAGAGTCCATTTGTCGGGCACTTCCCACAGGGTCGACTTGTCGGCCAACACGTGCGTGGCCAGAGCGCTGCCGGACACTAAACCGAACACCCGCTGTCCCTTGGCGTTACGGCCGGCGAATTCTCTGCCCAAATACGCTCCTTGGTTCGCCGTGTCCGCGTCGAAGAACGGCAACCACGATCCATCGGCAAACAACACGTCCATGTGATTGATCGGCGCGTAATACACGGTGCACAACTCGCGTCCCGGATAATCTTGTGGTCTACCGGAAAAAACGGACGTGGAGTTTTGAAAAAATAGAGTGACAAAAAAAAAAAAAAAATTCTCAAATTATTATAAATCGTGTTCACTTGAAGTACTGCAAACGGCCTTCGATCCAGCTCAACGTAGACAAGTCGCCGACCGTTTTCGGGGCTATGTACGCGTATTCTTTTGGCGCGGCGACCGTGTTGCCGCCGGGCTGCAGATCCCGTAAGAGGAAGTGACGGTTGCTACCCCAAACGCCGTCGCGGTACACGTTCATCAGCAAATCTTTTTTCAATTGTTTTTGATAAAATTCGGACGTCAGAGAAAATTTAGGCGCTTTCGGGTCTTCGACGAACAGACACCTGGGATTTATGAATAAATGAATGATTTTAAATATTATTAACGATAAAAATAATGGTAGCGAGCTGCTTCCGCTGTGGATATCAATTCGAGTAATTCTTAGGTAAAGACTTTAGAATTTTATTAATTTTTCATTATTATTTTGAATTATTGAATGCCGCGAAGGAAAAAAAATCGTTGTATTCGAAAAACAATTCTGAGCGACGCGTTATAGTATAGGTTGTTATTTTTCAAATATTATATGACGTGTAAACTTGTATTACATTTTAAACTCTTAAAAAAAAAAAAATACGAACATTTTTCATTTCCAAAAACAAATATGTAAATGATTTTATCAGTTTTTTTTACAATTTTTGAATTGTTTTAAATTACATTTAAAGAAACTACTGGGAAAATCGTAAATGTGTTGTATAAAACACCAAACAGATGTTATTTGTTACCGGAACGTAACGCAGGTCAAGGATCATTCGAGCACTACTATAGAAAAATATGTTCACAGACTCCCCCCAAAAAAAAAAATTAAATAATAAAGCACATCATTCGAACCAATAAATTATTCGCTTCACACAGAATTTAAAAAAAACAACGCGTCTTACACATCGTTGTAAAAACACAATCTAAAATCGTCTTGTATTATACTCTTACCTCAAAGCATTTCCATTTTGTTCTAAACGGACGCAATTCACAAAACCTAAAATTCCCGAGTATTCCACACCTTGGCTAACCAACAGTACTTGTTTGCACTCTTGTTCGGCCTGTTTGAATGCTGATTTAAACGTTTCGATCCACGAAAAATCTTTGCCGGTGCAATTGACGACGATCGGCGAGAGTAAGTTTACGGTCTAACAGTTAATGATTCCAATACAAATCAAATATCATTTTTGTTCGTTTTCGTTTCGTATATTGTTACTAACCTTTCGGAGGAGGACAAATGTCTTGTTATCCTGTGATTTCAAGTTGGCCACCAATTCTAATCCCGTTGAGTTGAGTTGCTGTTCGGTCGGTTTTTTGCTTTCGACAAACAGCAAGCAGCCGCCGGTTTTTAAACTGTTAATGGAATTTTTCACTAAAACAGTATTGTTCAACTGATCCGCGGCAATCACCAGGTGACAATTTGAATCAATCGCTTCCGCGCCAAACACGTCCTTCTCCGTAACTCGAATACCGAATTCTTCGAGTTGTTCTGCAATCGGTGCCGGATCGTCCGCAGTGAATACAGTTACTTCCACCTGTTGAGATATACGCACTTTCAAAATACATTATTTCGAAAATTTTTTTTACGCATGTACGAACACTCGGAATTGGCTCCGTGTTGATCACATCAATAACGGATTTGGCGTATAGCGAGTCTAACTTTCTACCGTTTCCGATCTCGGCGACCTTCAGCTTGAAAGCGCCACCGCTGTTCTCGAATGCTAATTGAACGCATGTGTCTAAAGCGTAAGCGGTCGGCTGAAAACGATCAGGATTTATTATGGAAATACATGTGATGTAATTCTTATATTATTTTTTACCTTGTCAGAAACGTACGGTTGGAAAGAGTAAAACTCTAAGTAAGGATTTTTTTGTCCTTTGTTTCGTATGGGCACCTGCTCTAGTTTTAATCCTCTAACTTCAACGTTTCCGGCCTTAATTACATCAACATACTTATAATAAGTAGCTGGAATGACTGTATACCGTACACATAAACACAATGAAAACCATAACGTAATTTTTTTTGTCCATATAAGATTATTTTGTTTTTACCGTAGGATGAGATTTCTGCTTGTTTTTGTTGTTTTATTGGATCGATGACTACTTTTTTTACGAATTTTGGAAAATATAAATTATAATTTTCCAATTGGAACACTGATATTTGAAATAGATTTTCCAAAAATGCAAACCAATTTCCATCAAAAGATACTTTGGCGTTATTTCCTAAAATAATGCACGTTTTCTTTATATAATATGTCTTTTTAATCACATTCTGTTTTACATTTTTTTACATAATTATTTATTTATAGGTCATCAATTTATTATACTGTATTTATTATATATATATATATATAAAACTACAAAATCATTAAAACTGATGCTTACCCGTGTTATTAATAAATTGGATACCTCTGAATGGACCTTTATAATCGTATCCCTTTAAACGCAATTCTTTATAAATTTCAGTTGATTCTAATGGTAGAAATTCATCTTTTTTGGTTTTAGGTGAAGTCAGATTTAATAACTCCTTGTCGATCGTAGTTGACGTTTTAATTTGACCCGAGGCTACGATTTCATCAGATTCTTTAAGTTGGAATTCTCCGGATGTTAATACATTTAAAATGAACTTAACTGGACCTAAATTAAAATAAGAAACAATAAATATGAACTATATTTATTTAAATAGTTATTCGTTCCAGATTTACTTTCTTCCGACATAACAGTTTTTCTCAAGAATTCCACATTATTGAACACAACTGCAAGTTCTTCTGGTTCTTGTAGTAGCATCTGAGCGAAACCTTTCCAAACTAAAGCCTATAAATAAAATTAATTTTTCTTATTATTGTATTTGTATCTTTTAAAACAAAAAAAAAGTATTCGTGTATAGAATCTCACCAGGTAACCGGCAAACGGTAAAATTGGTAAATCATCGATTCTAGTGGTTTTCAAGAATTTGTATTCATCTGTATTGAGGTCTACATTCAATACAACTTCGCCTGATTTGGAAGCAGGCTATAATATTAATAAACAAAATTTAAGTTTATATGATTTTATTACAGATAATTATTTTTTTCTCAAAACTACCTTGCCGTGGAAAGTGACAACATTCCATTTGACAGAGTGATCCCATTCAACTAATGATTGAATCATTGGTGTACGAGCAGACACGGGGAATTTCACCGGTGGATGAAGGTGTTCAACTTGAGGTTGAAGACCAGCATTGAATAAGCTAAAAATAATTATTTCTATACAATTAAAAATTAATTCACAGATTAATTCTTTAGTTTAGAGTTCACGTACTCTCCAACACTCAATAGGAGTTGTTTATACGAATCGTTAGCGTCTTTAACAAGGTTCACGTGTGTAGTGTCAGAATTTAAACAACTCGCGAAGTAACTGTCGGCTTGTAATTGGGAAAGTACTTGCACGTAAATCGCTTTAACTGGGCATTTCACTAACGAATCCTGTTATAGAGAACAATTTATTTGTGTGACTATTGTGTCGTATTACAATTGATTTTGTCCAAAATATTATATGCGAGTACTCGTACATACCCGAAGTGACGACTGTGTGATCAAGCTGTTAACAAAATATTCCGAAGACACTAGTCGACTCTCAAGAGACTGCGAGGCACTTACCCAACGAGAAGAGAAGGACTTTGGTTTAGTGATAACCTATTATTTAGTAAATTAAAAGTATAATAAAGAGAATTAATAGTCAAAGTACTTGTTATACGTGTGTTTGATAAATTTATATTTCTTAATTGAAACGGTCATTGACTACTCACAGATTGTAAAACAGTTTGAATTTGTTTAGAAATTTTAGGTACGTCTCGCGTGGACAATACAGGCCCTGAATTAAAATACAAATATTATAGATATAATTTTTTTTGAAAATTATTCAGAATTCGTGTTGTGTATTTACCATTTTGGGATGGAATAATTTTTGCTTCAGCTAATACACTTCCAATAGCGTAGGCAGCTAAAACGGCTTCTTCTGCGGTCAAAACTCCTTCGGCGTAAGCAGCGGCTAATTCACCGAACGATTCCCCTATGATGTAATCCGGAGATATTTTTACACTTGCGAGTACATTCAAAAGAGCCACCTAATAGGATGTGAAATAATTGAAATTGGATTAGAGTGTAATGTAAAATTTAAATTATGCGCATTGAAAACCTACTTGAACGACGGTTGAAGCTACAACGGATAAAAACGGATCTCGAAGAGTAACAGGGTCTGTAGTTTTTAATACCGAATATAAATTGAATCCTTTCGTTTTCAGTGCATTTGCACTTTGTACGATCGACTCGTTAAATACGTGCAATTTTTGTAATTGGTTTCCTACGTCCGCCCAGTTGGTCTCTGCGCCGGGTAACACGAAAACGACTGGTTTACTTTGACCGTTGAACGCCTATATAAGACACTCGTTAACGATTTAATAAATAGTACGGGGCCATCTCTCGATTCTTTTTTCACTCTCTTACCGCGAGTTTGCGAGTTTTATCGTATATTCCATTGAATAAAATGTATCCTCTGTATTTGTGTCCTACGATGTTCTTGCTCTGGACTCCGTACAACAAAGCGTAGAATTCTTTGTCTCTGGGCAATTCGTCAATCTAATATTTTAATTATATTATATTAAACGGAAATATAAAAATCATTCAAGAATTTAAAAAACTTTGCGAAATAATAATAATAATAATAATAATAATAATAATAATAATAATAATAATAATAATAATAATAATAATAATAATAATAATAATAATAATAATAATAATAATAATAATAATAATAATAATAATAAGTACTCTGTTTATCATGTATTTGGCGGCACTTTCGTTTCTAGCCGATACGACCACCAGCCTAGGTAGTTCCTCTTCGAGTATTTGCGGTCGTTTCTTTTGCTGGGTGTAAGATTTCATTAGACAATGTCCGTTGGCGCCTCCGACTCCAAAAGAGTTGACCGCCACGATTCCACCGTCCCACGGTACTACTTTGGTGACGACCTTTAAATAAAATATTCGATTTTCAATTCGTTCCTCGCCGAAAGGGCGCTCGCGCAAATCAATCGTCGCGTGTTCTATACTAACAGATAATCGCCCGTCTACCAAGGCCGGGATGTCTGGATTTGGTATGTTGTAATGCAAATTTGGCGGCAACAGTCTACACTCCATCGCCACGAGAACTTTAACAACAGCGCTCAGCGCGGAAGCCGGTTCTCCGTGACCCATGTTAGACTTGAGTGCGCCGATAAGAAGCGGCGTAGTTCTACCTTTGCAGAAAACTTCCACGATCGCGCCGACTTCTTGACGGTCGCCCACCTTGGCAAACGAATCGACATTAAAATATCCGAAATAACGACAATACGAATGTATTTCGTGGAACGAATATTATTCTCGTGAAATATCACGACCACTTACTTTAGTAGCAGATCCGTGGGCTTCCATGAAAGCCAGATGAGTAGCGTTCACCCCTACTTCGTCTTGAACTCGTTTGAACAGCGAAATTTGCATTTCCTGCGACGGAAACGTAATGCCCTCGTCTTTGTAACCGTCCGCGTTACTGCCGGTATTCAACAAACCCGCGTAGATGCGTTTCGCCACTTTAGCTTTCTGCAACAGCACGGCAACGACGCCTTCCGATCTCACGTATCCGTCACCTTATTCGCACGAATTAAACGACTTCGGTTATACGGATTTTTCCGAGTAAATATCCGCTGAACGCGTTGTTTACCTTCGGCGTCGAACGATCGGCACTTGCCACCTGGCGACAACATGTTCAAGTTTTGAAACATGAGAGATACGGTAGGGTTGAGTACGAGATCCACGCCAGCCACGATACAATTTTCGCAGACACCGTCTTTGATCAGCTTGAACCCTTGGTCGAGGGCGATGAGGCTGGTAGAAGATGCCGTGTCGATGGAATAACTCGGTCCTGCAACGACGATCCAACGCGTAAGTATATTTTATCGATTTGGCGGGTTTTAAATGGAAAACGCGACGATTATTATTATTCACCCTTTAAATCGAAATAGTTCGACACGCGGTTAGCGCACATCGTTCTCGAAGTACCCAATAATTCGTATCCGTTGACTATTTCCGGATCTTTCGACCACCAATCACAAGTTTCACTCGACGACAGAGCGACAATTACCCCGGTACGAGTACCCTTCAAATCCATCGGATGAAGTCCTGAAAACAATTTTATAGATATATATATTTTATTGGCACGCATGTTTCGATTTATAAAAAAAATATATAAAATCGAATAGAATATCCCCGGGTATTCCATATAATATTTCGACGAACATAAAATATTGTGATAGGCTGCATTTTTCGAACGCACATTAAAACCAATTAATAGCAGGTGGTGTATTTCTTCTATATCTATTCTATTCGATGGCTGGTAAGAATGATTTTTGAAATTTAAAACAGTGTATAATAATATATAATAATGAGTGCATTAACAGTAAAGAAAAATACGTTTTTTCTCTCCTTAGATCATAGAATAATAATGATAATAATAAAAAAGACGTAGCTCGCTATGGCTCGCCATGAGCGCTGTTCAAACGGACGCTTAGTCAGAGATTTAAGAGTTATTTTATTATTATTTTTAATTTGAAAGCAACGATAAACTGTTGTATTCGAAAAACGAGAATGAGCGACGTTAGTATAATATAATACAGTTCATATCATGAATTCATTGAAAATAGTATTTGTGTAACAATAATAAAAAATTTTTATTTTTTATATGGCAATTGGGTATTGTAAAAAAAAACAAATTTTTCACTTTATTCCTGTCGACGACTTTTAATCGAAACCGATAGACAAATTTAATAAAATTATTATTTTTTCTTCTAATACTCGTCGGATTAAAATTATTATTATTAATTACGAGCATTAATTAATAGTTTTTTTTATTATTTCATTATAATTAAAGCGTATGATAAGTTTTCGTTAAATATTACGTAATAAGATTACATTATATATTACGTTTGATTTCTTAGGCATAAAAAAAAAATTCCCCTTGACCAAAAATAACGCTTATAATTTTAACGATTTTTTCGTTTTTAATTTTTACAAATTTTTTCTCTTCCTCACGCTCGAATAAACCATCGGAATGATAGGAAAACGCTTCGAATAAATAGTTACGACATTGCTATATACTGGAAATCGGTGCATCGTGTAAACGTAGGAACACTGCTACTCACACGAAAAATTTTTTTACAGACATTGTTAAATCAATTAAAATTTTGACGGCGACATGTTTCCGAGTAGTGTTTCTCCCCGTGTTACGTTTGTATAAAGTCGGACTGAACTACTGAAAATTACTGATCTCGGTGATTTAACGAAGTGTAATTGAACTCGACAAGTCCAGTGGCGTATTTACGGGGTGGCAATGCCCCGGAGCCCTGGGCTCGTAGGGTTCCAAAAATACATTCCTAAGTACAATTTGTACGTAAAAAAAATTTTGAATTTAATTTTGACATTCACGTCATAATGTTATTAGAGACTAAAGTATATAAAATAAAAAAATTAAATAATTTATTAATGTGAAAATATAATATAGAACTTAAATTTTGTACGTATACGTAATGAGAATATTGACGAGTTTTGGTAGCGTAAATAGATGATATGAAAACTCGATACCGACTCCGGGGACGAAAATTTATCTCGTTACACCCCCACTGCAGTCGGTAATACTGTTAAAAAAGAAATTGAACGGCCCAACCGGGTCTGTATATTATGTATATTGTAATGATATGCACTTATATCATTATTGTTTTATTTTCTTTCTTAAATACTAAGACATTATATGCAAAATATATTTAATATAATAATATATATTAATAAAAATATCAACGCTTGCTCCTTTCGGAATACCGATTACATTATAAACAAAAATAAGAAATTTAAGACATGACACGTGCAACGAATAAGTCGCACTAATTCTTCGAAATTTATATATTAATTACACGCACACGAGAGACAATAATCATCGAATTTGCCTACAATAAAATATCAAAATACAATAAAAATAAGGTATATATCGATTTCAGGATTAGACCACATACAAATTTCACGTAATAATAAATAAGTAGACACCGCGCGTTATTAAAAAACGCGACTCAGTTCACAAAAATTCATACGTGTAAAGAGTCTACCGATACGCTGAGTCGACATATGTATCATAACGTCACCTCATTGGTAAAGCTGACCACCACCATCGAAATTTCAAATTATATTCCAATCGTGAAAATTTATCTCGTTACACCCCCACTGCAGTCGGTAATACTGTTAAAAAAGAAATTGAACGGCCCAACCGGGTCTGTATATTATGTATATTGACGAACACGCGTTATAGAAACATGTGTGTAAGAAAAAAATAACGAAATAAACCTGCGTCGACGATGGATTCGTAAACGACTTCCAGTAACATCCTTTGTTGCGGGTCGGTACGTTCGGCCAACGCCGGCGGGTATCCGAAAAATTCCGCGTCGAATTGCGTCAGGTCCTTCATTTTACCGGTCCTCATGATGGCGCCGTACAGACCTGTAGAAAAAAAAAAAGAAAACGACGAAATTTATTTATTACGTTTCGACAATTATTTCACTCGTACCCGTCGGCCATCTGGTCGGGTTCCCGTTCACCATGTCTTCGCCCGCGTACAATTTCTGCCTGAGCTCGTCGATGGAGTCGCACTCGGGCAGTCGGCCGGAAAAGCCGGATATGACAACGTTCTCGGGCTGGAAACCGAACTCGTCCGACAGTACGTCGGGCTTGGTGGCGGCGTTCGAATCGCTGGCGTTCGGGGCCATGTCGGTGATAGTGGATGAGAGCTGCTCTTGATTATATTGTCACAGTTCACTGCGATCGCCGGATTGTGCGGATGGACAAGTAAGCAGCTTAGATCGTCTCACGGAGTGGATACAACTGAGTAGGTACAACGGAGTAGGTACAACAGCTGAAGAGTGTCCGTGTGGAAGACGATACCGCGTTCGAATGAAACTCGGTACGTTCGTCGTTCCGTTTAAGTATGAGAGCCTGGCGAGAGCGTTACGAAACGTAAAGGGTACTGCGACAACGACTGTTTTTTATTTCTCGAATTTTTTCGAAAAAAAAAAATTTTTTTTTGCTTATATAACACAGAGCTTATGTAAAGCGCGTAACGAGCGCGTTATAATGTGATCGCGATTAAGAGTCTCGAAAATAATAATTAAACGTCATTTCTTTTTTCACCGCACACGTTTTATACGTCCAATAATCCTTTGAATCGACACGCGTTGAATAACAGACAGGTTGTTGTCCCGATGATAGGTCATCGTCTTATAACGCTTTCTTTTTTTTTTTGTTTTTGTTTTAGTTAGGTAACTAAATCGCGTCGAACGGATAAAAATTAATCGTTTATTTTTATTTATTAAAAAAAAAAAAAAAACGGAAAAAGTTTGTTTTTTTTTACCGATTGAGAATGATCTAAATATTTACTATATAGTACATTACTATTATAGCTCTTACGTGACACCATTTAAGGGCTGATGACAGAGACATTTTACTCGAATAATTTTTTTAATAAAAAAAAAAAATGTATGTTCTCGACAAAGACAATTTCTCCAAATAAAAAAAAAATATTCGTAAAAAGTTTGAATTTTCAACAATATTTTCAAGACAAAAAAAAAAATAAACACCGTTGTGCGTCACGCAGAGGCAGGCAAAATTTCTATTAATTATATGTACATATATATATATATATAATGATGATGTGGGAGGGGCATTATTATTTTAGGAATGTTTATTTTGAAAACTCGTTTTTGTTGAAAATATTTACGTAGATTTCTGTTGAGAATATTTTTACTGGGCATTCGATTTTCTAGAAACATTTGTTTTGGAAAATCGTTTTCGCTGGAAACATTTTTTTTCTGTAGGGGGATAGATCGAGAAAACTATCGTAGAATATTAAAATCCATTTAACTGGTTAGTTAATCAAAGTTTGAAATGACAGTATTGTGTTTTTTTGTTTCGTAATTTTATCGAATTAGTTCAGTGACTCAATAATAAATCAGTTGATTTTATTATTCCGTTGAGTCAATATATAACTAGTGAAAGCATTAAGGGCGTTTTTTAGAACAATTATGTAAGCTGAATTATTTCAATAAGAATCCAGGGCAAAAAGTCGGTTATCAAATATAGAATTATTATAGAAAATATATTTTTATTTTAATACAATAATTCTTCGAGTTTGTTATATTTAAGGAAAATTACTAAAGTTGAAGTATGAAAGGAAACTTAGCTTCAGATATTGTTCATTAAGGCACTAAAACAAAAATACTATATCGAGAAATCTTTAATCAAATATTATTAGAAAGAATTATCCCAAACTCTTTCAAAATGGTTTTGGTATCATTTGCATATAAGGACGACATAAAGACAGTTCTAATAATTTATTGACCTATTATTAACTTATTAAATGTATTTTCCGAAATATATGAAAAATCCAATAAAACTAGATTTATGATAGGTATTTTGAAGAAAATAATTTATTACCTGCTCACCAATATGGTTTCAGGACAGGTTATTAGGCACTGAAGACGCTTTAGCAAATTTTTCCAAAGAATATTATATGATAAAATTTAGATAAATATAATAAAATTATTGGAATATTTTTTAGACCCAAGTAAAGCCGTTGATATAGTGTATATCACATAAGACATTACTAAATTGTTTAAGTTCATTTGGCATAACTGGGACATCGCACATTCTTTTTTTTAGATCGTATTTAGAAGGAAGATGCCAACATGATTTTGGGTGGATAAATACTGAAATCATTCGTTATTCGATGCCAAAATTGCGATTCCACACAACCATTCTTTATTCTTTCCCATATTAGTTCACAGTTCAGGATACACCTTACCGATAAGTTCGTCTGTGGCTATGAACAACATCGCAGAGATTACCATTTAATGTAATCAAGGCGTTAATAACTATTGTGATACGATTTTCGCCGATTTTGTGTCGTCGCCGTCGTGCTGTTTCATTTACATACTTGTAGTTAGGTTACGTTTAATGTATTTTGTGACTTATTTCACTTTTATAACACTGTTCCGTCCCTGAAGTAGGTCGTAGCGTAATGATGTAAGCGAGTTATTATTACGTACTCTTTGGATCCGAATGAATCCATTGACGCAACTTTAATTCAAATCAGGCTTGTAATTTTTGCGCGAAAATTTTCCAAACGTACAAACACGTTTGTAATTTTAGTAATTTTTTTACTGCTTTTTGATAAATGAAAAAAACCGCATACAGAACAACAATAATTTTTAATAGCATCGTATATTTGATTTCGATTTATTTGTTATATAATATACATTACACAGGATATGTATGAGTAGAGTATATATTATAATGAGTAGCACGTGCGTAAGAGAAATAATAATATAATGATCAAGCCTCTGCCATATAATGAATGGTCCTTAGGCGAGTAAATCGTTTATCATGCCGCGGAGAACCGGGAAAGTCATTTGTCTTAATTCGGCAACGTCCACGAACGCGTTGGTTTGCTTTTGGATGACCCGTTGAACGCGCGGTGCCAGAAGAGTGTCCAGTCCGAGCTGAGCCAGAGTGAACGTTTGTTCGATCTCGGACAAGGTTTTGAAACCTGCGGAAAACGATTAAAACGTGTTGTTAAAAACATTTTTTTTTTAAACCCTTCAATATTATTCATAAAATATCGCGCAAATATTTTGCCAAAAAAAAAATGTATTTTAAATACTACGACGCGTAATACTTTCACTGGAAAAATTATTTCTGCGTATGCTTTAAAAAAAAAAATTTTTCGAATACTAAAATAAAAATATTGCTGTTTATTAGGAAAATTCGATTTCCAACCATTATATAGTCACAAGTTCTCCGCATTTAATATATATGAAGTAATAATTATTACATACTAGAGAAGATTAATTAATTCTTTACCAGTAAACACTATCAGTTTATACGCGGTAGCGAGAGATACGTTTTATACTTTTTATTAAAAAAAAATTCAAATTCAGCGTTCTGCAATACCGACAAATTGTATTAAAAACAAATACTTCGCAGAGTATTTCAGAACTTAAGAATTTTTGTTTTCTTCGAATTTCACCGTTCAAATTTCGAAATTAGTTGATTTATTTACGTCGAACAGCGGTTGTTCAGAGTTGATTGTCGACATAAACGGTTTTGCGTTTCAACATAAAATAATAATTAAAAAAAAAAAACGGAAAAATATCGTATAGAGGTGTACGCGCTCGTGTACGATATTGCGCGAAAATAGATTTATATTTTCAGAAAAAGAAAATTACCGAAAATCGTAGCGATCTCCAACAATACAGGAGTCGCAGCGTCCGTGTCGTCGTCGTTTGGACCGTTGAATTTCGTGTAAGACACAACCGTGGAATTCTGGGGTTGTTTGGTGACATTGTCCAGAATACTCAAAGCTGAAACGACCGATGTGGCCGCGAAATTTTGACTGTTGAACGCGGACGAATTGCCGTCGATCGCGCCGTATTCTATAATCACCTGGGAGAAAAAAAAAATGAATAACGTATTTATACGGTCAACTGTGATAGTAATTATGTATTCCTGTTCGAAGTGCGTGAAACAAAATAAGAACATCCGAAAAAAAAAAGTTTTGAAAACTGTCAAAAAAAAAAAATCCACACGATTTCACGAGCTGGTCAATTGGTCAGCTGGTGAATTTTTTTCTTCTTCAAATCCCTCAGTGTCGAAATGTACCTAATAATAATTGCTATCCGATTTTCGTGTATGAAAATTTTACGAATAAAAAAGAAACTCGCAGACGGAGAGAGAGAAATACAAGAGATAAGCATAAGGAGTAAACTGAAAATAATAATAATTACAGCTGTTGGATTCGTATCACTTACTGCCGGATAGCCCGAGATCTTGCGGATTTCGGCGATCCTATACAAGTCTGCGTTGGCGAAAACGTAGTTCGCCTTGGCCTTGGCGCCTCTAGACGCAACGGACGGGGCGAGCACAACGAAGTATTCCAGCTGAGGGATCAATTTCCTGCTCAACGTGTCCAAATTAGCGACCGCTTCGGACACGTCGTTTCTCGCCTTGACGAAATCGCTTTCGTCCAACGATTGCAAAACGCCGGTTTCTGGCGCCTGTTGCGTTCGTTCACGGGTATATGTAAATGAAATTAGATTTTTATCGAATACAAAAAAAAGAAACCACTCACGGTGCTTATGTGATAAACGCCGCAGATCGGACCGAGAGCTAACGCTTCGTTCAGTACGTTCTCGACGCCTTTCACCGTCGACGGATCTGCGAACGACACGATCACGGTGACGTTTCTGTTCTTTAAGCGTTTCAACGCCAACGTTCTGTAGCCGGACGGTGATTTGTTTTTGGACACCAAAACGAATTTACTAGCGCCTCTTTGCGCCAAATATCGAACGAGTTCTACGGCAAAGTCGTCTTCGTCTCCTGAACAAAAAAGTAAAACGTTTCAATTTATATAACGGCGTTAAATTTTTTCCGAGACTAACCGCCGCTGACGACGAACGCTTTTTCGGACGAAAAGAACGATTTCGGTAACGCGGACACGGATTTCTTGGCCGGCAACGCGATTCTCTGTTGCTCCTCGGCTCTGATCTGCACGACGGTTCTTCCGGCCGCGGTGCTGCCGCAAGCGTTGAATTTGAACGCGTCGATCACTCGACTCGCCGGGAACACCGTTGTGGAGGGCAGCGGTTCGATCCTCTTGTTCTTGATGCCCTGACCGATCAGACGGTGGATGTGCTTGATTTCGGACGGTGACGAGTGAATGGTGCCGAACGAGATTTTGCTGTACGTTATGCTTTTCAGATTTCCCGACACTCCCAGCGAATCGGACACCGGCGCGAACACCTCGAAGTCGACCAGTCGACCGTATTCCGCTAGTGAGTTGACGAACTCTTGACGTTTGCCGGTCGCGGAGTACGTGTCGAATATCAGATCCACTCCGCGGCCTTCGGTCCGTTCCAGGAGGTGTTGCTCGAAACCGCCGTTGTCGGCCAGGTCGGCGAAACTGTCGTCGTTCAGCTGTATACAAAAATATTGTTCTTTTATTTTTACGTAAAATATTGTACTCGTCGTTTCTGCCGATAATCCCGGCACGCTTTTCGCCGTCAAAAGAGCGGGGAAGCAAAAAAAAAAAAAAACGAAAAAAATTCATTGAAATTTGTCGTGTTAGTCATAATAAGTTTAAAAAAAATGCTATCGAAATTAGTGGGAAATTAATAATCATCGTATTTCGGCCGCACGTTGTTTTCCGATATTCTAATATACATTTTAATCGCTCGCTTTTGACGGCCTATATATACATTTTCTACGTGCACGCACTTGCTGGTATCGCGATTTCAAGTAGACTTTTTGTTCTCTGTTGAACACTCCCACGTACGGAACAGCTCCCAGCTCGAGGGCGACGGCGATCGCGGCGGTACATATGCCAGCGGCGCCGGCGTGTACGTAGACGGACTCGCCGGGTCGCACGTTTCCTCTTACAGCCAGTGCGTAGTAAGCCTATATATATATATATATATATAGACATTTTTAAAAGAAACGCGTACGTTTTATCGCCGACCGACAAACGTTTCGAAACTCACCAGACTGTACGTCCTCGGCACGGTGCACGCTTCTTCTAGAGACCATTCGTCGGGTATTTGCCAAACGAGATCTTTGTGAGCCAACACCGAAGTGGCCAGAGCTCCGCCGGGTACCAGACCGATCACTCTCTTACCGCCGGCGTCGCGTCCCGAGAATTCCATGCCGAGGTAACTGCCCTGAACATATAAAAAAAAAACGCGTTCCCGTCGACATCAGCCTCCGGAAATCCAGAATATATTACTCCTCTGGTTTCCCACGTATACGTACTTGTCGAGTTACGTCCGCTCCGGATATTCCGTCGTACGGTAACGCGCCGTTCACGAATTTCCCGTCCAAACCGTTGAGCGGAACGTAGTACGGGTAACACAGTTCGTAATCCGGATGTTGTTCGCGGCTAACGACAGCGGATGATAACGAATTTTATTCTCGAATAATACCGACTTGGAAATTATTATTACTTGTACGCGGACAAATTGCCTTCGACGAATCGCAGACTGTCCACGTCGCCGGCTCGCGTGGTGTTTATAAACGCGTGTTCTACCGGCACCGTGGTGTGCCGGTACGGCACGAACACGCACGTGCCCCAAACGCCGTCTTTGAACATGTTCACTGCCAGTCCTTTCTTCAGCTGCGTCTGGTACAACGGAGTGGACGCGCAGAATTCGGGCGCTTTGTTGTCCTTGACCGACACGCACCTTTTACGATAATTTATCATTCAGAAAACAGCGCAGTTATCAGCGCAGGCGTAGCGAACCGCGTTTTTAAGAAGCAGCTTCTTGGATTTTACTTCGGGTGGGTCCTAATAGGTCGTGCAGAAAAAAAAGACAGAGTCTCTAGAATCGACGAGGGAAATATAAAACGAATTTCCCGATTTCGCATCCCCCTCCCCCATCTACCGACTGGTTATTCTCGACTTTGTGCGCTGAGTTTTGACAAAATCGTTGTTTTGTGGTCCCCTCAAACAGTACAGTGTCTGCGGAACGTTTGCTACCGGAAAACGCGTGTACATGTAAAAATTGGAACACTATTTACTAAAAGAAAATGTTTAGAGGAAAAAACATTGTAAAACTAAAATTGGCTGGGAGGGGAGGGGGTGGGTCATTAGTGTACATTGTACGCTTCTTTAGTTTTTTTTGAGTCCGCGACGGCACTGAGCGTTATAACGATTTAACGAATTTACTTGACGAATTTCCCGTTCGGTTCTCGTCTCAGACTCTTCGTCAACCCGATCACGCCGGTGTTTCCCATGTTTTGACTGATCAAAACGACGTCTCGGTTAGCGTTTCGAACGTTTGATTTCAACGATTCGACCCACGAAAACGACGATCTCACGAACAGTACGGTCGGCGTTTGCCAATCGACGACGACGTTCTATGTGTAATAATATTAATCAATACAGAATGTGCGCGCGTATGTGTTTAATAGGTCGGCAATTACTTTTTTTAACAAGACGTACGCGTTGTTACCGCGGTCTGTGTATCTCGCGACGACGTCTAATCCGACTTGTCTGAATTTCGAATCGAAGTGACGTTCCACGGTCAACAGAAAACCTCCGTCCTCGACGCCGGGCAATACGTTCGACAGCAGAGTTTTGTTTTCGACGGCGCCGCACGCCACGACGAGGAACGCTTGTCGTTCCAAAACGCTGGACGTTAAATCCCGTTCGTGATAAGTCACCGTCGATCGATCGGATTTATTATTATAACGGTTCGCGTCTTTCGCGTACACGTTAGCGTCGATCTAGAAAAAAATGATTTTCACTCGTATAGCTAGGCTGCAGTTCATAATAACGTTTTACAGCACTGCAATAACTCTTACCGGGAATGGAGATTTGGCAGCGGCCAGACTTAAAATCTGCAAGACTAAAAGCTCTTGTTGTACGGAGGTCACTACTTCGGTAACGTTTAACAACGGTTCGCTCGCGTTCTCCAATACGATTTGTACGATATTGTTGAGAGGTTGACTTACGGGCTAACGGAACGAATTAAAAAGTACAGTCAAACCATTACAATATTATTGTTAGTACACAATATTTGAACGTACTTCGTTCGATTCGAACGGAACGAACACGTAAGATTCCAAATCGACATTCTCTTGTAGTTCTTTTCGGACCGGCACCAACGTCGATCTCACGTCTCTAATCTCGACTCCTTCGGTTTGGATGACGCCGATATTTTCGTAAACGCTAAACGCCGACACGCCTATTGACAAAACAAACACACTCGCGTGTATTAGTGATCATTACGAGAAACAGTAACAGAGGTAAATTAAATTTTTCGAGTCTAAATGTCCGTAATTGCGAGCGTATACCGTTGCTGGAGAACACGGATTGATTTTGTTTTTCCGGAGAAATAATCATTTTGAACAAGTATCTGATGGCGTAGTGATCTCTCGTGTCGAGTTTTAACAGGTGCAGTTGCAACAGCGATTCCAGATACGGAATCCAATTTCCGTCGAAAGCGATGTTTCCGCAATTTCCTACCGGCGAAAACAGTATAATATTTTAATAATGATTTAATCGATTCAATCGACGGAGTTTCGCGAACAAACATAATAATAATAATAATACGAGTATAATCCGATGAAATACCGTTGTTACTGGTCAAACGAATTCCTGGAAGCTCTTGCCGTACTTATAACCTTTGCAAGCGAGGTCTCGATAAACGTCGGCAGTCGACAGCTGATCGACTTCGTACGATTTCAGCTCGGGCAATTTCATTCGTTCGTCGGTCGTTTGAATCTTAACGAAACCCGAAACTACAACCGAATCGTTTTCGCGAACCTCAAATTCTCCCGTTCCCGCTAAAATGTTGACGACGAAAACAAATTTCCCTACAGAAAAACAAAGATAATAGCGTGCGTACCTCTCTATACGGACGAGCGAAAATATTTCTAACTAACCGTTCGACGGAATAGGTGTTGTTTTGAAAAATTGAACGTTATCGAAAACAACCGGAATTTTATCGATAGACGACAGTTGCAATTTAGCCAAAGCGTTCCACACGAATGTCTAAAACGCAAATACATTCATTATTCGGTTCGATATTATAAGTAAAATTATCGAAATCTTATTATCTATTTTCTTATTCACATTACCTGTCAAAGGTGGATGCGTAGTATCGACAAATACATTGTAGTTCCTAGATTTTTATTTATTTATCATACTAAACTTACAAGATACGATGCGTACGGGAGCACTTCTACACCGTCGACATACGTTCCCTTGAGACAATCGTACGGTTCTTTTTCCACGTCTATTTTTAGTACGACTTCGCCGGACGATTTGATTTCGGTTTCGAGAAAAGTGATCACCTCCCACTCGTCCGAATGGTCCCATTCGACCAACGGTTGGAGGGAAGGGGTGCCTCTGGACACGGGATAGCTGATTGGCGGATACAAGTTTTCTACTTTCGGTTGCAGTCCGGCGTTGAAAAGTTTTCCGATGCTCGACAACAAAGTCGAAACGGTCGAATGGTTTCTTCGTATCAAACCTACGTGTGAACACTTGGAGCCAACGCTTGGTTTCAGTATAGCTTGGAGAAGAGCGTGCGGTGCGATTTCGATAACTACCGAATTGTCGGGTATGTGTTTCAACGCGCTCTAATAAAACGGACAAAATATTTTAACACTTCACGTCTACATTATCCGTGTGAAATAGATTTGATTGATTTCTATACGGTCTTACGTTGAACAATACCGGCGAAACCAAATTGTTCACGTGGTAAGCTACGGATGAGAACTGCGCTAACGGTTCTTTCCATCTGGATTCCGGGATAGATGTACTGATCCATCTTGAAGATCTTGCTTTTGGATTTGCTATGATCTACAACATAAAAACGTACAAATGAAATTAGTTCGTGACGACGACGAAATAATATTAAACCATCATATATACCCCGGAAACTTTTTCTTTGAACACCGGTCCTGCGGCAGCAATGTACCAAGAATGGAACGCGACTCCAGAACTGTTCACTTCCCTCGCAAACACGCCTTCAGACTTTAATTTTTTGACAAAATTTTCAATCGAATCCGGTGGTCCAGAAATCGTGACACCGTCTTCGCTGTTGTGACAAGCAACGGCAATATCGGACGGAACTCGAGCGTTGGCCTCCTCCCACGATAAACCTGATGGAATTCGGGGGTGGGAAATGTTTTGATTAAAAACGTCGTAGTACAATATTATAACAAAAACACGCGAAAGTCGAACACACCGACTGCAGCCATTGCGCCCGGAGCCAAGTTCAAGTCTAACAGGCTACGACCCCTCCAGTAGGCGACAATAACGGTCTGTTCAGCTGTTAACGTTCCGTCCGCGTACGCACAAGCCAATTCTCCGACCGAATGACCAACGATTCCGTCAGGAGTGATGCCGACAGTGTTGAGCACATCGACCAAAGCGATCTATATAATAGCGATAGGTAAAAAGAGTATTCTTATTACGTTACAATGCGTACGTATTACGATCTAACAATTATTGTTTTAAGAAAGCAACGAAAGTCTGACCTGAATGGCGGCGATTCCGACGAAAGAATTTAATACGTTGTCGAAAACCGTTTTGTCGTCAGAATTGAAAATAGCGTAAAGGTCTAATCCGAGAGGTTTTAACGTTCTTGCTGACTTCTCGATCGATTCGCCAAACGGTGGCAATGCTAATAAATCACGACCCATACCGGTCCACTGACTTCCCATACCGGAAAACACGTACCACACTTCCCGTTTACCGACTCCCAGGACCTATGTAAATTTATTTATTTATTTTTTACGCTTAAGCGGGCGTTAATTCAATTAAAATTACAACGGTGTAAACTTAGTAAATAGTAACTAATAACAGGTTAATGGAGTCAGCACTAATAGTTTAGACGGCGTAACATAGGAGATACGATGTTGTGGAGGCTCATGAAGAGAATGATTTGTTGTGTTGTGGGAGAGGATACGGAAGGAAATATGGAAGAAAAGAGATCAGGTGCATCGAGTGAGCCATTGAGAAGGGATGTGATGAAAGAAAGGTCGGCTGAGTTGGGAATTCCAAGGGTGGAGCGAATAACGGAATAATCATGCTGGGACAACGATTGATTTTTAAAAAGAAGAAAAAAAATCAATTTTTTTTTTTTTTTAGAATATCTCCTATAAAAATAGAACAAAATTTATCGTTTGAGTTATGTAACATTTCGTTTGGACAATATTTTACGTGTGTTAAATCGTCGGACGAAAACAAACACACTTACCGCTACTTCGCGGCTGTCTTCTTCTCCGACAATACAGTATCCTCTGTAATTGTGTCCCGGGATGTTTTTACTTTGAACGCCGTATAAAAGACCGTAAAATTCCGGATCAATGGGCAAGGATTCGATCTGCGACAAAGATTTTTATTAATATAGTATTATTACACGACGCGACAACAGCTGAGCGGGGTAGGAAACTTCCCGCAAATGTTTTCTCACTTTGTCCAACATGTAGTTGATGGCACTTTCGTTTCTCGCGGACCCGATCGCTAGCCTCGGGATGACGTCCTCCGGTTGCGGTTTCTTTTGTTTTTCGTGGGCTTTCAACAGAGCGTGGACGTTGACGCCACCGATGCCTACGGCGTTGACCGCTGCGTATCGACCCGTCCACGGTAACGATTTGTCGACAACTCGGAGCCGACCGTCCTTCAGTGCCGGCACTCGAGGGTTCGGTGCGCTGTAGTGAAGAGTCGGAGGGATCGTTTGACGTTCCATGGCCAACACCGTTTTCACGACGCCGCAAAGTCCGGACGCCGGTTCACTGTCGCCCATGTTAGATTTTACCGATCCGATCAACAGCGGTTTTGTACGGTTCTTACAATACACTTCGGTAACGGCATTCAATTCTTGAGCGTCGCCCAACTGAAATACAAAACAAAAAATACCTCATTATACGGTTTTGATAATACAGCGCGTAATTATTATTATTACATTATTCGAGTTTCGTTTAGTAACTTTTAGTTTATCGCGTATGGAAGTTTTTAAAACTTTTAAGTTGTTTACGAATCCGGCCGAACGTTCGTTCTTATTTTTTTATTAAAATAATAACCAATAATAAATTGTGTTAAAATACGTAATAATTACAATAAAAACCAAACAGTTATACTATGGGGCCCGGACGATTTTGAAATCGACACGAAACCAGGGAAAAAGAAATGGACTAGTTTTTATCACCCCTTCCTCCCGGTCAATAATAATTCTGTACTGCGAAACGGTAAAATCTATAAACGCGTGTTTTAGGGTTGTCACCTGGTGACCGCAAGCACTACTCTCGATGTAATCCACGTCGTCTGGGTCGATTTTAGTGCGTTCCAAGACTTCTTTGAACAGTTCGATTTGTTGTCCGTTCGACGGGTAAATGGCTCCTTCCAACCGGAAACCTTCGTTGTTGGCGCGAGCGTCCACGGCACTGGCGTACACGCGTTTCGCGTCCTTGGCCAGTTGCAGGTACATGATGACGACGGCATCACTGCGAGCCGTGCCTTGACCTGTACACGTAAAAAACGCAGACGATTTTAGCCTTTAGTCAGTTTAATGGTTAAAAAGCGACTATAATAGGATAGTACATTCTTGAAGGTACCAAACGATTTCACTGTATACAGTGTACGCGTCTTACATCGCGCAATAAAACCATAAATTATTTCAATAATAATAATAATAATAAAAAAGGTAACGAGCCGCGGGGTATTGTGGATGTCGTTTAAGTGAATTACTTGGATAAAGATTTCTGAGATTTGTTATTACTATGAATTTGAAAGCAACGATAAACCACTGCATTCGATAAAGCGATCCTGAACAGAACTTCGGTGTAATATTATTTATTAATAATATATAGTGTGTATAAGAGTAGGTACATAAACAACGATTAACCTTACAGTAAATAATTTTAATATAATTTCTTAAAATAAAACCAGGTGTATAAAAATGTTTAATTTCAATTAACGTTTTCTATCGAAATAGTGCACTTTGTCGAAAAACTTAAGTTTTATGAATTAAATATCTCAAAAACTATAATTGCTATAAATAACCAAACATTTAAAAAAAAAGTTTTAATTTGTTTTCGTTATTGTAGTACAAAGTCAAGTGTTATTTGGTAAAAATGTCAAGACTTTAGGACCGTCAGTTTTGAAATAAAGTAATTTTCCACAGAAAATAAAATACGCTTTGTCGAAAAACTATTGAAATGTTTATAAAAGAAAATTGTGACAAACGATTTTCAAGACTTTTCGCGTACATATAGTTGAAGTAACGTACGTCCGACATTGTCTAAAATTGTTAAGCGTTAAAACCAAAAATTACCTCTTTTATGAATACGGAATACCTCAAAATCTATAATACTGCTACAAATAGCCGAAAATCGAAAGAAATTTGTTTTTCCTTATATAACATACGAGTTACGTATTTGGTGAACATATTTCAAGTTTTTATAACCATAAGCTTCGAAATTACGAAGAAATAACGATAATAATCGATTTCGTCGAAATCGCGTTTCCGTATAAATTTTCGGTAGTTTTTGAGTTTTTTTTTCTTTCAGGCGCTTTTGAGAAAAACTGTCCTCTCTAGAGTCTAGATAGTGTACCGAATATGACTGTAAAGATCGGAGAGCACTCGACCTGGTAGAATTTTTCGGATACAGACAAAAGAAAATTTTTTTAATCGCGCGGTATCCGCGAATAAAATCGTTGGCACTGAGAGCTGACCACTCTGCTATACTAGAATAAATAATAATAATAAAAGAAAGCGTTCGCGTCCAATAAATCTTATATCATTATGTACTTACCAGAGGCGTCGAACGGTTTGCATATGGCCTCGGGCGAGACGTAGTCCATCTTTTGCAACATTACCGACAGCACGGGGTTGAGCAGCAACGAGCATCCGGCTACCACTACGCCGTCGGCCGTTCCCGTCTTGAGCATTCTGTACGCGTGTTCGAAAGCCAACAGGCTGCCGGAAGACCCAGAGTCTACGGAATAGCTGGGACCTGTTGCGATGAGAAATAATTAATTAATTAATCGGAATAATTTGAAATCAATATTGCGTTTTTTAAGGGAGGTGTTTGTGATTAAATATACGCGTTATTCTCGATATTGTACACGTTCGTTACGGAATTATTACTATTATTTTTTTTAACATAACGAGAAAAAGGAAATGTTAAGAGATTTGAAAATGTACGGTTTATTTTTTTGATAAAATACTAGTAGTAGAAAAACTTTTCGGCAATTTTTGCGTTTTCGCGCGGGTATTATTCAATTTTTTTTTTTTTCATTACGCGAAATTTAATTTAAAACGTTTTTTTTTTACTGTACCTTTCAAATCGAATGAATACGAAATACGGTTCGGAAACATTGTCCTGGTACAGCCCAGAAACTCGTAACCGTTTACCCTGGACGGGTCGGCGGACCACCAATCGGCGTAATCGTTGTTGGTCGTGGCCACGACCACTGCCGTGTTCGTACCTCTCACGGACGTCGGGTTCACACCTGTACACGGCAGTCGATTTATTCAGTCAATATACATAAACCCGAAGGAAAAATAAAAACACATATTTTAAGGCATTCAATTAACCGGCATCGACAAACGCTTCGTATGTACTCTCCAACATGACACGGATCTGTGGGTCCATCCGGTCGGCCAGTTTCGGGTGTATGTTGAAAAACGTCGAGTCGAATCTGGATAAATCGCCGATCACTCCGATCTTGGTAACAGCACTGCCGCTGCAAGAACCTAAAATGCAACGGTTCCGTTTGTTATTCCAACGATTACACGCGTACGATTGAATAAATAGCAGAATTGAAAAAATCCGACGTTTAAAATTTAAAAAAAAAAGTAAACTATACGATGTGCGGTATTGTATTGCGGAAAATATTCTCGAATTATTAACCCAGCGAGTGAAACGGGTAAATGGCGAATCGAGACCGTTGTGTTTGAGAGTAGAGAGTCTGAAGGTCTCGCAGAATTTTCTTAAAATTATTTTTGAAAAACTCGTTTGAAAATTTTTTTTTTTTTTTGATAAATACTAATATTGTTGACGGCGGCGACGCTGTTGACAAATTCTTGTTGTCGTATGATCGACCGGAATTTCATTCTGTATGATCTACACAGATTATTCCATAAGCGAACCACACCTATAGTGACCATATACGTCTCGAACTATGTGTCCCGTTGTCCACAAAAAACGTAAAAAAATTTGAACAAAAAAAAAATAATAATAATAATAAGGCGATCCGTGGCCATTGAATTTCCATATACAAACAACAAGTCAACGGTTCCGTTCCTATTTTAAAAACCAAACCCGATTTTGTTCGTCCGAAAAATATTGAAAACCAGCCCACCGAGATTAGTATTCTGTTTTCAGCTTTTAATAAATATACATAAACGTATTAATTTATTTTGAATAATTCGTTTTATTGTAATATTCTACTGTACTCGTACTGAGGGGGAAAAAAGTCACGTCACGCGATTAAATACCATATTAAGATCTTGGACCAATCGCATAAATCCATAAGTGGTATAGCAGTGGCGTATAGCCAGGAATTTCGTATGGGGCAGGCTAAGATCCAATATTATTTATTACTTAAGAGTGTCAAAAATTATATTGGTGCGTAAAGTTAGATATTATATAATATAAAATATAATAACAATTTGGAATAATTTTTAAAATATACATATATATATATATATAATATATGTATATACAAATATACATGTATACAATTAGGATCCTCAACTACACGTTGTCGTCTTCACCGCGAACAAACTACTACTAAACCGTCAGACACTGTGTACACCCGTATTTATACGCGGTTTATATCTCTGCGATGACGTCACCACGAAACGGACGCGTCGATTGGCGGTGAGTCAACGACCACGCCCACCGCACGTTTGTGCTGCCGACCGCCATCTGGTTTACGTTAAATTAATTTTAATAGTGAATTTCGTAACGGACTTGAGTCCCAGTTTAACGAGTCATTTTTATTTTTTGACATTTCTATCGCTTCTCTTATTCTAAATCCTTCATAATTATTTACAAATTTTTTTTTTTTAAGTTTTGCCGATTTATTAATATTACGTTTAGTATTCGCAATAAATGTTCCGCGACAGGAGATTTTTCGTAACTACTTGTTTTTTTTTTTTTAATATTTCTTTTTGTTTGGCCTACGCACAGCATTTATCTCACGCTGAAATTTATATTTCCCTCCTTCCTTTTATTTTATTTTTTGTATAATACGTGTATAAAAGTGTATTGTTTTTGTGATTTTTGGGTTAAAATAGTGTTCTCAATCTGCTAACTGCAGTCCTGTATGAGGGTATTTCTAGAACTAATCACTGACAAAACCGCAATCAATACGGTATAAATAATTTAAAAAAAAAAAAAAAATGAAGGCCAAAGAGTAGTGTAGCCTCTTTAGCCACCTCCCTGGCCCTACGCCCTTGTGATATGTTATAGTGAAAAAAATAAAACCGTATTGACCGTCCGGCCATCTGCTCTGTCCTTCGGCAAATATGTCCGTGCCGTCGAACAATTTCCGTTTGAACTCTTCGAAAGTTTTGCAGTGCGGAAAACGTCCGGAAATGCCGGAAATCACTACGTCGTCGTCTTCGTAGTGCTTCGTCTCGGCTCGTTCCACGTTCGTTGCCATGTCTGGAGTATGCGCGCGAAATGGATCAAATTAAATTCGAATTCGAAATCTCGAAACGACAAAAACGATAAACACCAAAAGTCCTTTAAACGACAACGGTAACACGCGTGTGCAGGTTCGCCGACGCCGAGACTTCTTTTAAAAATCAAAACCGAACGGGGTGTTCTCGCGTTTAAATACTAAAACGTAAGACAGACGGGCGCGTGTTGTTATTCAATATCATTTGTTTCGCTTTTTTTTTTCCTCTCCGCTTATTTTAAACGTTCGTATAAATTTTTTTTCACGATTTTTTTTTTTTTTTTTATAGTTATCTAATATTACCGCGAGAGTTTCGATGGATTTTTTTCAACGGTCGTGTCATCGCCCGTCACACGTAACTCACGCGTTACGTGTATATACAGACCGATTTATTTGTTCTTCACTGTAATATCAATCGTTCAGTATTTATAAAAAAAAAATGTTCAGATAAAATAAATAAAGTAAATCGGCGAGATTTCGATTTTTTTTTTAAATATTATAAAAATGCGTAGCGGACGAGAGAAAATATAAAAGCAAAAGGGTGTTGATGAAATATTACCAGCTGAGTATGGCTCCGATCTAGTGGCTAAAAAAAATTACAGCGCCGTTTACAAGAGCTTATTTTGAGCGGGATTGGTGCGGTATAATAAAAAAACAAACACGCGTGTATATCTTTCGTTTTTGTGTACACCGTACGTTTCTGTACTCGTATATCAGGCTTTTCGCCGATTATTTATTATTATTTTGCGATTTTGTGATAACCAATATTATGTACCCTGCCGTGGCCTACAATGACCATATTATTCAGGGCCGGATTTAGGGCTGTGGGGCCTTGGGACCAAAATCTGTGGTGGCCCCCATTTTTTTATTTTAAGTGAAGCAACTAATGTATTAATTTCACAAGCATTTTTATTTTATTATGTTTGAATTAAAAGCTAGGTAGTAAATTAAGTTTAAAGTAAGTTAGTTTAATTTAGTTAAAATAATAGTTTAATAATATATGACAACTGACAATGTTGTATATCTTATATATTTACCTAAATATATATATATATAAAAGAAAAAGTAATTGGTCAGTTTTAAATTTTTAGATAAAATTTCTTTTTTTTTTTTGTTTATCGTGTTCTTTCTTTAATTTTCTTTTCTGTGCTCCAGAAATATATGTACGAGGTGTTTTATGACGGTCATCCATAGTATTACGCGTTTTAACAAAATAATATAACTATAAAAGTAATAAAATGTATTTATTAATATTTAATAAACGTTATTTATTTTGAATATTAAGGATTTTTATATGAATAACAATCTAAACGTTTGATACAATTACAAGTAGTTACTGACTGTGATCAGATTTCAAATTAAAAAAAAATAATATCTTAACATATAAAAAATGAAAATAATAAAACAGTTAAAAATATTTCTAATATACAAAGTGTCTAGCCGTTATTTTACGCTATGTTGTTGATTAGTTATTTAAACAAATGTGAAACGCCGCAGTCTATATATGGAATATGAATTGGTAATAAAATATTTATTTTATTTAAATTTCGAAAGTTAATTAACCAAGTGTCTAAACTTAGTATTTTATAGAAAATCATAATTCAACTATTAAAATGATCGGAAAATTCAAAAATATAAATTGACAACCTGAAACAAAAGGAATATTATATATTTTTTAATTTTTAAGAGTAGTAGGACACTAATTATTTTAATAAAGCAGTACCACACACTATGCGATTTGAACGCACGCGCACGCGCGTTTTAAAAACTAATAATTTCAATAAATATAAATAACTAATAATTTCAATCGCATTTTAATACTGAAATTGATTTGAATACTAAAGTCTAAAATTGTTGCTATTAATTATGCAATATAAATAAAAGAAATTAATGTTCGATGATTCATCATTAATGTAATCATGTTTGTACAAAGTACTGTAGGTAAAGGTAAAACGCGAAAAAAAATATCAAAGGAAAAATTGTTTACTATAGTGTTTACTAGTCTGAATTTGAAATTTTTTTCCGAAATCTCTATTGTGGAGGCACCTCTTTTGTGGAGTCCCCGGAACTGTAGCTCCGGTTGCCCTCCCCTAAATCCGGCCCTGATATTATTAGTAGTACCAGAATTTTTTTAAACGACTGTTTATCGACTTTTTACGGGTTTGATACGTAATACGCGTTAAGAGAAAATTAGTTTAGCGCACAAAACAAAATTTTCAAGTCGAACAACAAAATTGTGATTTTATAAAATACTAGCTGAATTATTCCGGCTTTGACCGTGAACAATTTTGCCCGGCATGAGAGCTGGTGTTAAACAGTTGTCGAAGTGGGGGGATAAAGGGGATGATATCTCTCTACTTCTTTTAATTAGCATATTTCATCCCCCCACTTATTTTGTTTAAAATTGTTCATCCATCATGGATTTTAAAATAATTTTTTTATTTATAATTAGCAATTGTCAATGTTGTCAAATTTTTTTTTTAGAAAAATATCTTTTGAACCATTTTTTTTCTTTATTCTTCGTCTAGAACGAATTGCGGCAATGCGGAGATACTACGAAACGGTCGTCGGCCCGTTTACGAAACACGGCCGCCTTCGGAATTGTTGTTCACTGTATTTTCTCCGTACAACCGTGTTTCTTATAAATTTCAAACACCTATTTAACCCCTTTAAATCCTTTTAAACCCCTAAAATCCTTTCATAACGTATGCCTACGTCACAATAGCTATCCGTACGACAAATTTCAGCCCGATCCGTCCAGTTGTTCGAGCTGTGCGTTGATAGGCCATTCAGTCAGTCGCGTTTTCCTTGTATATTAATATAAAGGATACCTGGCATTCTTTTTTTTTTATTTTCGGCGAACTTTATAAGATTTCCAGTGACAAACAAAAATTTCGTTTACGTTAAATGGAAGAATTAATAAAAGCTTGTAAAAAAAAATACCGATCATAACGTTCGGGATATACAGTATTAAGAATACGCGAGATAATAAATAATTCAATATTATCATCATATCTCAGATCAAACACTGTGACCTATTACATATATAATTTGGAAGAAGAAGAAGTTAGAAAAATAATTGTATTTTTTTTTTTTTTTTAATTACGAATATTCGATTTGTAATCGTATAATTCTCTATATATCTAAACTACAGTATATACTATATTTATAACACTTATAATAGTTTTTTTTTTCATAAGAAGGAGACTTTAAATATTGTTATATATTTTCAATAGAATTCTATAACAAAACAGTGTTTACCATAGATATTATTAAACCAAAACTATGTCGTTACAATTGTTTTGCTAATATATAATGCATTGTAATTACGGACTAAACGTATAATCTGTACACTCGTTCCCTTCCAGGGAATCCGTCTTGAGAAATTTTGAGACGAGCACTCAACAGTTTCTAATGTTATTCGCAAATTAATTAAAGAATAAATTGGGAATGAAATTTTAAAATTTATATTTAACGTTTCGTGTACAGGCTGTAACTAGAAAATCCTATGGCGCGGTATCATTGCTCGTTAAAAATTTTAATATTTCCAAAGTCATAAATTAGTGAATGCAAATTGACCAGAAGCATTTCCAATTTTCACACATTTACAAGGCGAGCCTCTTACATAAATAATACTTTCTTTGCGTCATAAAGCGCTCATCAAATTCGAATTTTATTTATTGCGCCTTAAAAAAAGAAAAAAAATTATTATTAATTTTCAAAATTTATTATTGCTTTCCAACACATATGGGTAGATTTTCGATCCTTTAAAAACCGTAAGTGTATGATGTATTATATATAACACGCTACGATCAACGGCTCATAAAAAATATATCGATATTATGCAACAAGTGTAAAAACGTCGTATCTAAAGCGTGTGTTAAAACCTCATACGCGCGTTATAATTAAAAACGCGTTCGTAATAACAAATCATTATATTGAAGAGTTTCGAGAAATTTGTTTATAAATAGATACATTTTTTTTTTTTTTAGATAAATAAATATGAGTCTAATATAGTCGTTATACGCTTGTATTTCTATAGCATAAATGTATATATGTATATATATATATATATAAATGTATTATATTATATGTATACAAAAAAATTACAAAATATAAGAAAGAAGCAATAAGTTTTTTTTAGAACAAAGTTAAACATATGGTATATGTTTTCAATTTTGAAACTTTGAAATTATTTTCTTTTTTTTTTATTGGATTTTATAACATTTTTTTTTTTTTTATCAATTTTCATCTTTTAAAAATATTTTACACAAATGACACGCGTGAAACAGGGTGTACAAAGCTATTAAAAGCTATAAAACCGATGGAACTATTTAAAACGTTCTAAATTCTTTCGCACGCAAAATATTAAATGAATGTTTTTGATAATTTTTAACACCTATGTAAAATACGTATATTTTTCTTTTTTATTATATTTAACACGATAGTAACAACTTTGATTAAATTATTCGTTTACAAATTGTTTTTTAACACATTTTTGTGATTCTAAACGCGTATTTTATGGTTTATTAATATATATATATATATGTATATTCGCAGCAAATGACGTAGTCAGGGATGGGAGGGTTAAGGGTTTAACCCCCCCTTCTTTCGACTCTTTTTATATAGTAATTTTTATATAAGTTAATAATATTTTGATTACTGTTTTGTACTATTGGATGTCATGACTCGAAATAATTTTTATTTTATTTTACAATAAAGTATTTTAGTTCTGAAATGTGATGATAATAACAACGCGTGCGTGACAAAATAGATCCGTTTGATTGATGCGCAAAAAATGTACAATTTTATCGTCTTCACTCACATACAGTGATGTGATAAACTAAAACCAAAAATAACGTCTTGCTGATATTATATTATATTACACCGTCCTCATGGTCATGACGCAACTTCTCGCACATCGTATACTGTTTACTATTACACGTAGTGAAGCATGGACGAATTTATTGATATAATATCTAACCTAATCGACGGTCAGATATTGTCAACTATCAAGTGACGGATTGTGCCGTTTAAATGTTCTATGGTAATACTGTATTATTATTAGGGCTCTGAAGTCATATGAGCTAAAACATGTTAGATAAAATAAGCAAAAAATTGTTATTAAACCTGCAAAATGAATTAATCAGTATTACATAATATTATGTAGTTAATTAAAAATATTTTTATGAAATCTGGTCGGCATTATTGAACTAAAAAAAAAAAATAGTACCAGTAAATTGTAGTAAAATATATATATATATATATACACATGAAAATACATAAAAATTAAGAAATACGCAAATTTTTTTCTAAAATTGTTAAAATATGCGTTTTAAATTTTCGTTATTTGAACTCGTCTTATTGTATATAGAACTGATTTCTAGTTTGGTCTGTTATAAATCGAGAGCGTATTCTTTATTTTTCCTCTTGTCAAAGTAACGTGTTGCGAGTTTGATGTAATAGTAAATTATATCACATTTATTTAATAACTCCCCCCCCCCTCCTTGACTAATTTCTGGCTACGCAATAATAATTATTATTATATAACTATGTATAACTACCCGGGAAAAGCGAAAATAAACAATCACTTTTCGACATAATATTTACCCTGCAGACCACTCGTTACGTTAACGATTTTATAGTTATTCTATAAAAAAATTAGTATATTAAAATATTAGAAGGCGTTAAAAGCGGTTCAAAACATTGAAACTCTATGTAATTCTTGTAATTTTATCCCGTGAGTGTTTCACGAAGCATCTGTATAAACTATCATTATATACAGAAATATTAGTTGAAACTGCGTGGACAGAATTTCAACTGTTTATTGACAAAAAAAAAAAAATATATTCGACCGAAACACTTTTGTAAATTACTAAAATATTATCACGATACTGAAACTACTTTGATAGAGGCGAAGACTTTATGTCGCGATTATTCTACGTTATTATAACGCGTATAGCGTGTATATTAATTACTATTATACAACATAAAATACACGTGCGCTTGATTCACACGAATTTATTTTTCCTTTTGTACAGTCCCGGTAAACGTAAAATTTATCAAATAATACAAATTCCAGTGAACAATTTTATAAATTATATTACATTTTTATTTAATGTCTATTAATATTTCATAACATTTGCACTGTCGATTAATTCAACATTCGGTACACGTGCAATAACAAGAATTAATAGCTATAACAAGTTACAAGTCGCAAAAAAAAAAAAAAGAAAGGAAGAAAAATCTGAACACTAAAAATATTCACACCATAAAACGATCACGAAAAAGCATGTAGGGGATTAATAAGTTTTGTTTTTCTCAAGCCTGCACGCCATTGGCAACGGTAGTTTTGTCGGCGGCGGTGACGACTTCCGCGGGAGATTCAGATCCGCCACCCTGCAATTCCTGCAGCCGTTTAGTAGTCAGAGTTCGGATCTCGCCGATACTCAGCAACAGGTCGTAGTTCCTCTCGAGAGTCTGTTTGATCTCGGCGCCCATTAGCGAGTCCATGCCCAGATCGGCTAAAGTAGACGACGCGTCGATGTGCTTCGTGTCCTTAATGCCCAGGATGTTGCCGATGGCGTCGATCAGACTCACTTGGTTGCCACCGCCAGAACCGCCCTTTCTCTTTTCGGCCAAAACCATTGAAGCCAAAACGGGCTGTGGATGTTGCAGAAATACGTCGAAAGCACTCAAACACGAAGCCATACGTTGCGGCAACGTGCCTCCCACCACCGTGTCGTTTCCGCCCATCGTTTCCATGATAAGACCAACGTCGCCGATAGCTCCCCATTGAATAGCCAACTGTATATATATAATTACCGACAGTCGACAAATTAACATTAGTTTAGACTCCAACCGGTCACCGCTTTAATTATTTGTCTCAAAAAAAAGTCTGCACTTACCCCTGGTAGTCCGGCTTCTTGTCTAGCTTCGCAAATGCGTTCCATTACGGAATTGGCAAAACCGTAATTGGTCTGGCCGGCGTTACCGCGTCCACAAGATACGGACGAGAATACGACAAAGTGGTCGAGTGTTGGACACGACTTTCTGGTAACCACATCTAAATTTTTGGTTCCTGCTACTTTAGGCTTGCTTACAGTGTCGAAATCTTGTGGCGTCTGGTTCTCTAAGAACGCATCTCTTAATACCTACAAACAAATATTATAATTAGGGTCTTACAAATCATGATATTTTAAAATGTCCGAGGACAATATCATAATACAAACAATATTTACAATATTAAACATAACAAATGTCTAAGTTTACTTAACACGAATACGCATAATATATTTTTATTAAAATAAATTATTAGAAATTATATACAATTGTATATTATCTCCAGCAAACCCAATATTATCTATCACTGTAACCATATACTCGTAAATTTCAAAATTCACTTAAATGAAGGTGACACACATGTTTAATATATTATAATATGAATATGAATCATATTATATATACGCGTATTATATACGTACAAGAAATACTGAAATAAGTGCCAGTATTAATATGACACAATGGTAACCGTAGCCACTTGTAATTCGTTATATAATATAGAAAAATAATAATATAATCTTAAATCAGTATATTTAATGAGAAATTAACGTAAATTACTTACAGCAGCCAAGTTGAAAACACCACCAACTGGTCCCAATTTATTACTGTCATCAATCAATTCTTGAGCTCCTTTTAAGGTAGAACAGTCAGCTTTGGATATTAAAACGTTAATTCCAGATTCTTTCCAATTTTTAACGGTTATAAATTGATAACCAGTTGTGATTCCACTTCGAGCAGTCAACACGAGGTTCTTAGCTCCTCTGACGACCAACCAGTTGGCCAATTCTAAACCGAATCCTCCAAGGCCACCAACGAGCACATACGTTTTGTCTGGGTTCAGGTATGATCGTGGAATAGCAGTTACTAATTTCGTTGCAGGTTCAATTACAGATGACGGTTCTTCATCTCGGATTTTCAACACTACTTTTCCAATATGTTTACCAGATCCAATAAATCTAAATGCTTGTTCTACCTGAGATTCTGAGTATACTGTGGCTGGGAGAGGATTGACTGCGCCATTCTTTATACCTTCATTGAGCAGCCTTACGACTTCCTTTTTGTCTTCATTTTCAGAATTAGCATCGAACAAAGAATCCAGCAGAATTCCATGGAATGTAGTATTTTTCAAAAAGACAGACATTCCTAATGGGCTGTTATTGGACAAATCAAGTTTGCCAATTTCAAGGAAACGACCATCCTTTGCTAGACAACGAACAGATGCTTGAAGTTTATCATCGGCCAACGAGTTCAAAACTAAATCGACACCACGTCCTTTGGTTTCTCTTAAAACGTGTCGTTCAAAACTAGTGTTACGAGAATTGGAAATATTTTTGTCGGTCAACTATATTAAACAATATATGTATAATCAAAAAAAAATTAAATTACTTAAATTTTAAATTATATGACCAATAAAATACCTTGGGGAAAGTTTTTTTCAAAAATTCTCTTTTTTCTTTGCTACCAACAGTAGTGAAAACAGTGACTCCCATATGAAGTGCAATAGCGATAGCTGCTTGACCAACACCACCAGTACCGGCATGAACCAGCAACGAATCACCTGGCTTCATTCGTCCTCTTACACACAAAGCATAGTATGCCTAATAATAAACAAAATTTGTTAGATACATTTTTGTCAGATCAATAATAAATGTAACATCTTACAGTTCCGTAAACCACAGGTATAGTCGAAGCTTCTTCCAATGTCCATTTGCTAGGTACTTCCCACAAGAAACCTGGATCAGCGAGAACAGTAGTAGCCAACCCTCTAGCAGCAAGCATACCCATGACCCTCTTGCCTTTGGAGCTACGGCCCGAGAATTCCAAACCAAGAATACAATCCTAGAACAAATTTTTTTTTTTATTGTAATAAATTACTAATAATAATATTAGTACTATAATAATAAGTAATAACATACTTGTCCAGCCAAATTGCCGGGCAATGCATCGGGAGGAAGTTTACCAGAAGCCAACATAATATCACGGAAGTTAAGCGGTGCATAATAAACAGTACATAATTCTGTATTTGGATTGAATTCAGGTCTAAAATAAAAGAATCACATAAATCGATGAAATTTAAATGTTACTCGTCAATAATAAATACGTACTTGTAGTGTGACAACGGTCCTTCAATCCATTTCAAACTACTCAAATCTCCTCTAGTCAAAGCATTGATATAAGCGTGTTCAACTTGTAATGATGGTTTATCCTGTTGGTTATCTAATTTCAAATGTCTCATCGAGCCCCACACACCATTAGGCTTCAATACGTTGCTTAATAAATCTTTCTTCAATTGTGCTGCATAAATGGGAGCCGTCAAAGAAAACTTAGGAGCAGTGGGGTCTTGGATGAACACTGATCTGACACTGTTACCACCGGGTTCTTGTTTGACACAGTTAACCAAACCTATTATTCCATTAGTAGGTTCTCCTTGGGCAAACAAAATTACTTTCTTGCTTGGGTCGGACTCGGCAGACTTCATAGCCGATTTTAATGTCTCTACCCATTCGTATGACTTTTCAGATACTTGAATAACTTCAGAAACTGGTAGTTGTTCTTCGAGCTATATGATAAATAACCGTATTTTAAAGTATAAAAAATTATGATATAACGTGCAATATTAAAAATGAGTTAGAAAAACTACTAATTTACCTTCCTCAACAAGAAGAATGTCATGTCTTCAGCAGATAACTTGCTAATGAAAACAAGATTACTGTTTTGGATAGCACTTTCAGACACATTACTAGATTCAGAGGTAAGGATAAAGCCACCAGATTTTACAGACTCAGCTAAGTTGTTTAATTTAGTTTGCGATTGTAACACATCAAAAGCGATCGCAATATGAGCGTTAGATTCAATTTGACCAGTTTCCAATGATTTGTTAGTCATTTTCACTTCCAAAGGTCCCAAAAGGGGTGCGAACGTTTGTGTTTGAGTTGTAACTAAGGTCGCGTCCAACTGAAAATTAATTTGTAATATTAAAGGAAAGTTCTTGCTCAACATTTTAAGTTTTTATTCATACAGATATTAAAGGCTCAGATTCCAGAATGTTGACAATAGCCGGCATAAATATTCCTTCAAAAGTTTTATCAGCTCCGTATTCGACAACTTTTACTTTCATTGCACCAGCACTGTTTTCCAATGCGATTTGAAGAAAAGCGGTAAAAATGCTTGAAACATCAGTTATTGTTGTAATCTATAAGTGAAATATTATATACAATCGTAGAACTTTTACTACTTGGTTAAAACAATGTTAATAAATAATAGCAAATTTCTCACATGAATAATATATGAAATTTAACATATTGCATATCAAATACCTACTGAAATATTTTTCAAAATGTTATTTACACTTTTTTTTTTGGTAAAAATAAAAATAAATACAAGAAAGAAATAGAAAATATGCTCATAAAATAATTTTTCTTACTGTTGAAAATAATCAAAAATATACCTTATTAGTGTCGAACGGTACAAATGTGTACTTTTCTAATTTTGGTGCTGCTTGCGATTGTTGCCTTCTTGGAGCTAAACTTGTTTTCATGCCACACAATTCAATACCACCAGATTTAATGACATCCACTTCTCTATACATGTTCACAGGGACAACTTAAACAAATATTAATTTATATTATCACATCTTAATATTGCATATGTTAAATTAAAAAACTTACGACTATCTTCTGGTAAGGATTTGATGTACTGCAAATGTTTTACAGGGTCAATAATAACCTTTTGCATTCTTGTTGGCAAATATAGTTCCTTAGTTTTCAAACCCAAAATAGAAAACTGAAGCATTGTGTCAATAAAACTAATCCAATTTCCTTTCCATTCCAACTTTCCACTGTTACCTAAATAAAAGTATAAGGCATTATAAACTTACTACGAAATATATTATTTCTTAAGTATTTATTTGTATAATATAGTATTCAATATTTCACCTTCATTATCAGATTCTTTAACACCTTTAAACAGTCCTTTGTATTCATATCCCCGCAAACCCAGATCTTTGTAAATATCTCCAGATTTTAGGTGTAGAGCATTTTTGTCGACATCAAATGCAGGCAATTCAGCTTCTAATTGTTCTGAATCAGTGTCGTCGAGAGTTGTGATTTTACCAGTTACCGCAACAGAGCCTCCTTCAGAAATTTCAAAATTGCCAGTTCCATCGAGAATGCTGATGTAAAAATTTACGTTTCCTAAAAAATAATTACATAACATATTAAATACACCAGAATACAATCATATACAATATTCCAAAAATCGAATAATTATACATAATGGATTATGATTTATTTTGGATTTACAAATGTATGAATTGTGTATATAACTACCGTCTTTCGGCATAATGGTTGCGCGCAAAAACTGTACATTTTCAATAACAACAGGGAACACTTCGATAGTCTTATCTTGAAGTTTCGCAAATGTTTGCCATACAAGAGTCTATAAATTATACGTCATTAATAAGAGCAGTGTAAAAGTTAAAGAAATAATAATTTAAACATACCAAGTAGCCTGTAGCAGGGAATAACACCCTGCCATCTATAGCATGTCCGGATAAATATTGATCTTCTTCGGTACTCAAATCAATTTTGATGATAGATTCACCAGATCCAGCTTCCTGTAATTTATCATTTATGTTTATTAAAATTAAAAGATAATAAATAGTTAATGTATGCATTTTAAAATTTTATTCAAAGTTACGTTTTTAGAAAAATCGGCAACAGCCCATTGTACAGAGTGATCCCACTCGACCAATGACTGAATCATAGGTGTTCCACGAGCTACAGGATATGATACAGCTGGGTAAAGGTTTTTAATTTCTGGTTGAAGTCCGGCATTGTATAATCTAAAGAAAAAAAACAAAGTATTTATTTTTCACAAAGATAAAACGTGAATATACGAATTCCAACTTACTTTCCGATGCCCGATAACATCACCGAGATATTTCCCTCAGGATTAACTGAACGTTTTGTAAGACCAATACAAGTGCACTCTGGGCCTAAAGATCTTTTTAAAATGGCTTGAAGTAACGCGTGTGGAGCGAGTTCAATAATAATAGCGTTTTTTGGAACGTGAGATATGGCTTCCTAAAAATTTTAAATTTAGAATTAAGAGTTGCCAGTAATAATTTATACCTATATTATCTTACATGGAATAAAACTGGCGACACCAAATTGTTTACATGGTAAGCAATAGAACTCGTTTTTGCTAGTGGAGTGTCCCATAGTTCTTCAGGAATTGAAGAACTGATCCATCGGGAGGTACGTGGTTTTGGGTTTGGTATAATCTGTAATAATATAATAGTATTTTATGTTAAATAATTTAATTATTTTCTAAACTTTTTAAAGTAATTCAAAATGATCCAAAAAAAAAATAAATGTATCAAGTTTATCTACAATAATTTATCTTCCCATATTTAAATTATTAAAACATTCAATAATCATATATATATTTTGTTTTTTTTTAGAGTGTGTGTGTTTTTAATGTAATCTCAATTTTTATTTGAAATTATAAGACAGAATAATTTTTAAATACAGATACATAAATGTAAAATGTATACCACGTCCACGTGTAAATTATTTTTAATCATACACTATAAAAGTATGAACGTTATTGAAGATTTAGAGAATTCAAGTAGTTGGTTGTAAGTTCATTAAATAGTTGCCGAGTACACATTAATTTCCTTTACGTAAATAAATTGTATACAATATAAAAAATACTAACTTTTTCCAATCGTGAACGTAGCTTAGATTCTGCATCAGCAATATATTTAGAATGGAAAGCAAATCCAGAACTATTAACTTCTTTTGCGAAAATTCCTTCCGCTTTGCAGGCCTTGACAAAATCTCTAACACTTTTAGGGGGACCAGATATTGTTACACTGTCCGCACTATTATGACAGGCAGCAACCAAGTCATCAGGCAATCTACTTTTAGTATCTTCCCACGATAAACCTTTAATTAAAAAAAATTCTATTAGTGTTAATCTGTATACACTTGAATTATATCGCTGTATCAATGTAACAAGAAAATACAACAAGAAAGAAATAAACTTAAATAAAACTAACCAATAGCAGCCATAGTCCCTTCATGTGATTTGGTTTCTAAAAGACTACGAGCTCTCACAAACGATATCATAACTGTTTGTTCAATGGTAAACGCACCATCAGCATAAGCACAAACAAGTTCACCGACTGAGTGTCCAATTATACCGTCTGGTTCAATTCCAATTGTTTTCAATAAATCCACTAAAGCCACCTTTAAATCGAATAGATTTAAAAATATTATTTCCACTTGTTCACACAATTGTTACTAGTGTAACTACCAAAATATTACTTGCATGGATGTTATCGATACAGCCGAGTTAAGGAGATTTTCAAAAGTTTCTTCGTTCTTTGAGTGAAGAATGCTCATTAAATCTAAACCTTCCTTTTTAAGAATAGCTGCAGCCTTGTAAATAGACTTGGCAAATGGTTCCAATTGAAGTAGTCCTTCAATCATACCGGCCCACTGACTTCCCATTCCAGAAAATATATACCAAACTGGTCTCTTAATAGGCTTTACTTCCTATAAACCGTTGAAATATTAATTAGAAACCAATAATTTTTTATATAATTTTAAATTAAATTAACTTACAGAAACTTCAGAGATCGATTTCCCAAGTACTGAATATCCTCTATAACCATGTCCATTAATGTTATTAACATGGATGTCATGTAACAAAGCAACAAATTCATCATCTAACGGCATTTCAGCAATCTACAAAAGTATACATTTTTCTTAAAAATTATTATTATTAATGAACTTCTAACCAAACATAATAATAAAGAATTAAAATTTAAATGAAATAATATATCAATAGGTAACTTACATTTTTCAACATGTTGTGAACTGCCTCACTTGTTCTTCCAGACACAGATATTAAACGTGGTATACTGTTTGAAACTGGCGCTGTCTTTGGCTTAGGGTTGGATTTCAACAAAACGTGAGCATTCGCACCACCAAAACCAAAAGAATTAAGAGCTATATAACCACCATTGAATTCCCAGTTTTTATTCACAACCTGTGGAAATTCTCATTAGATATTGTTCGAAAATAAAAATATCTTTTTTTATAATAATTACTTGTAATCTTCCATCTAACAAAGCTGGAATATCAGGGTTCGGGTTGGCAAAGTGAAGATTTCCAGGAATCTTTCCAGCTTCTAAGGCAATGACGATTTTAGCTAATGAACAAAGCCCAGAGGCTGGTTCAGAATGACCCATGTTAGATTTTACAGAACCAATTAATAGAGGCGTAGTACGGTTTTTAGTGAAAAAATCGGCAATAGAATTAACTTCTTGTGGATCACCCACCTAAATTCGTACACTATTCGTTAACAAAATACAAAGGTATTATTTAATATTAAGCATTATACCTTAGTTCCAGTTCCGTGAGCTTCTATATAGTCGACATCGGCTGGATTTACACCGCATTTATCGTACACTTCTTGGATCAGTTTGTTTTGCATTACACCACTTGGGAATGTAATCCCTTGGTCTTTAAACCCATCGTTATTTATAAGTGCTTCCACAACTGTGGCGTAATTACGTTTAGCTACACTAGATTTTTGCAAAAATACTGTAACAACAGCTTCACTCCTTACATAACCATTTCCTAAAATAATAATAATAATAATTATTAATATTATTATTATAGCGTTTATAGTAATTATTAATAGATGTACCTGTAACGTCAAACGCTTTACACATTCCTACTGAAGATAACATGCTCAATTTGTGGAACTGCAATGAAATTGTGGGCTTCAGTATTACATTAACACCTCCTACTATAGCCGCTTCACACTGTCCACTTCTTATAGCGTGCAAAGCTTGTGCCAATGCGAATAAACCACTAGAACAAGCACTGTCAACCGCATAACTAGGTCCATTGAAATCAAACGTATAGGAAATCCTGTTGGCAAACATAGCTCGACAACAACCAGTCAGTCCATAACCATTGACACGCTCTTGCACTCTGCTCAAATAATCATCAGTCTCACTTTGAAATGCACCGATAAATACACCAGTTTTTGATCCACGGATGTCATCTGGGTTCACGCCTGTTATTATTATAAATAAAATTCACTTTCGTTAACATACTACGACCAATGCGATTGATATTAAAATATGAGTTTTGTACGGAATAAACGAGTATAATTAGCTCACCAGCATCAACAATACATTCGTAAGAAGATTCTAAAAGTAATCTCAACTGAGGGTCCATAACATCCGCCTGTTTGGCGTGTACACCGAAGAAATTAGCATCGAAATGTTCCAAATTCTTGAGTTTTCCAGTTCTTGTTGGAAGGCCATAAATACCTGGAATAAATTAATTTGAATATTACACGATACACACTTGCGCCTATTTTACATACCAGCTGGCCAACGTCGATCATCGTCGGTCACCAAATCCACACCGGCAAAAAGATTTTCTTTGAATTCAGCAATTGAATTGGATTCCGGAAGACGTCCAGAAATACCACTAATAACTATTTCATCATTTCCAAAATAAGTTCCGTTCATAGGCCCATTACTGGCTTGTTGTTGACTAGCCTTTGGGGACCTTTCTGGCATTATTGATGCGGCTGCTGAAATATTAAAGAGAAATAACTCAATATTAGCTAGGAAAAAATGAATATAAAACAGTCAATATTGTAGACAATATTTTCAATACTTGGAAGGTTCACAAATTTAAAATTGGTTACTAAAATTATTGACATTTATTATATCACAACAAATTTATATACATACATATATATTACTGTTTTGTTACGCATTGATTACAGTATTTCCAATAACTACTAAAAGTAGAAAATTAAATTATGTGTAATAGTGTACCTATTTATGTTGATTTTTTTACAATGATAAAAATTTTTTGAGTGGCTTCACAAATAGACATAATATACTTACAGTGTTTTTAATACTTATCAATAAGATACGAGCAAGTATGAAATATATTTTGTACTGAAATAATTTCCAAACTAGAAATTTAAATTAATTACATGTTTTTTTGTTTTTATAAAAACAAAAAACTAAATAAAAACATTTTTTTTACTCTTTGAAGTTTTGTTTTACCATAGAATTCCATCTATATATTTAACACTACGCCTATATACCTATCATGATATTGAAAATTGAGTAATTTTTTCTTTATTTTTTCTCGCGAAAATAAAAAGGTTGCCGATCTCTGCAATTCTACAATAACGACTACTACAAATTATTGTTATCGTGAAGAACGAATAAAATGGGCGTCACCAACAAAATTAAAAATTTTAATTCAAAATATAAAATTTAATGATGTTGCACAACGAGTTCAGCTTGCCTGTTGCAAAAGAATAAGACACGTAATTTGTTTATACTCTTAACACGAATAATATATACATTTAAAAAAAAAAGAATTAATTATTATACTTATTCCATTCACAATGTATCAATAATACAAGTTTTCTCTACAGCAGCAATCAAAACAAAATACTTATGTAATAACAATAATATATATATATATATAAATTATAAAGCCAATGGTTGTATTATAAAAACAACGAAAAGTATAGAATTGTTGTATAAAATTCGAATCGATTGAAAGTCATCGTCAGGTTATAAAGCGAAAAATGTAACGGCCAAAGTAAAAAATGAAAATTAATGCATAGATGAATTACACGATTGTTACAGTAAAAATGCATAGAGCAAAAAATAAAATCAAAGATATTGCGTGTGTATAATCCGAATTAGAATTTTGCTAAACATATTTTTAAAAACCATCGTATTATTTAATAAAAATAATGACTTCGAAATTTTTAAACGTACAGAATCATATTTTTATGAATTCAGTTTTAGAAAAATTACATAAAGCGGTTAAAAACAATACATTTAATAATATTTAAATATACAAACAGATTAAAAAAAAAAATTATTCTTTTTTAATATTTATATAAAATATTCTTAATAGCATATATCGCGTATAAATTGTCCGTTTAGAATTTAATTCGCATTAAACACAATTTTTTTTAAATTTTTTATTTACAGTACAATACAAAAAAACAAAATTCGATTTCGTTAAAAATGAAAATACATTTTTTTTATATACAAATTTTCGATTATCTTTTTTTTTTTTGTAAACTATACTGGACACATTCAAATATTCGATGGAAATTTCAAATCTCTCTCTCTCCCCCTTTAAATATTGCAGTGAGTGTATAAGTACGCGCTTTCGATTAAACGTAGAACAAAAAACAGTAGCGAGTACAGGCTCTTTATAATTTTAATTAGAAAAAAAAACTAATTATTATGTATATCAACGACGATGACGCCTGCAACAATTTCTGGACGAATAAATTTGTTTTTTTTTAAAGATTCGTCGTCAAAGGTTGCCTATTAATAAGTTGAGTAAAGGTAAGTATATAAATAAGTAAATATTGCGATCAGTAACGGAACTAGGATTGTTTTTTTTTTTTTAGAAAGGAGGAGGGGTAAAAATTTTCATAAGCGAAATATTTAAAATTTGATATTACATAGGCCTTCGTATAAAGTACTGTTCGAATTTTTCTAACGCGAAAAATTGAAAAGTGTATTTGATTAAAAAAAAAGAAAAAAAGTTTGAAAAAATTAAATTATTATAAACGAAAAAACTAAAAAAAAGAACACATCAAAATGATTTTTATATATTATTGTAAAACACTATAGAGTTTTTGTTTGGGGAAAATAGATTTGTAGGTATAGAACGTCTTCTGGTATTACATCAATTTCTTTTTAGACGACAGCTAACGACGAATTATAATAATCAGTGGCGTAACTTCAAAATTTGAGCCCGGGAACAAAATTTTCAATGAAACAAAAAAAAAAAAATTTTTTCGGAGTCGTCGTCGTGTGATATTTAAGTGCAGATTGCGCTTATAACAGAATTTTCTGATATAGATTCCAACGGTTTTGTGAAATCACTGTCTGATTTTGGAAATCTTAATTTTTGTTTCATTATATAATTTTAATTTTATTTATGACAATTTCATTATCATTTTTATTTTTGTTTCAATATCATTTTTTGCTCTTCTGTGCATAACTCGTAGGTTTTACTCGTTTTAATACTTACAACATATATATATATATATAATTAATAATTGTAGACAAAAATTTCATAAAATTTAAGTAGGTTTTTGAATTTTTTTTAAAAAAAAAAAATTGAATAGTATAAATCTTTTTGAATTGTTTATAACAGTAAACATTGACACGTTGTTTTACTTCGGGCCTCTGTTAAGCGCAAGGGCCCGGGTGCGACCGTTAGTTACGCCACTGATTATCATCGTATATATCGTAACTCTTTATTATTACGAATACGAATATATAATATATGTAACTTCAAAGGAAGAGCCCTAACTGCCCCTTAAATCCGCCACTGATGATCGCGTTCGTACATTTTCACATTGTTCTCGTGCCGTATACGCGCGCGTATTGCCCTTGCAATGTTGAAATCGTGTACACGCCGCTTGTCGACGATAAGATTGTGTGATTGAATCGGTAGGTAGGTCGTTTATTAATAAAATTAAAAAAAAAATTCTACAGTTCGCCTGGCGTGTTTGCTCGTAATAATTATTGTTTTTGTACAACACCGAGACAAACCGATGATGTACGCATAATAATTAATAATAATATTATACTCGATAACGAAGAAAGAAAACACGCGTAATATTTTCAAAACCATATATGTATGTACATACGCGGGAACGCTATATAATATAATATTTATTATAATTAATTATCTCCGAGCGCGATATACATTTCTTCAACCTTTGCCGTTTTGTTAATAATTAATATATATATATATATATGTGTGTGTATTTTATTCGCTTATCTCTCCCGAATGTATATTATATGTACATATTTAGAGTTATATTTGATACACCGCGCCTATACATATATATATATATGACGTTATTTTGTAATAATAATTAACGCATAAACGGCGGTAGTAAAAAACGGCTTAAAGAGAGAGAGAGAGAGAAAATTGGTCGGGGTTTTTATTTTTTAATTACTACCCAGTTTGAAACGTATAAAATTACAAAAATTAACAAGAGAAATTTTGTACAATTTTTTTTTTAGATTCTGAGCGGAGCGAGGAATGTATTGGTTTTACAATAATGTGTGTGTGTGTGTTTTTTTTATGTCTGTACTCGAAAATTCTACCAGAACGAGTGTTCCGATCTTTTCGAGTAACCACTTTTTCTGATGGCGAATCGCGTGTGGTTTGTATTTTACACAGATGGTTTTTCGATTTTCTCAATACTTTTTTCAAAAGTCAGGAAAAACTAACCAAAAATTTACATAAAAATGCAACTATATATTCGTCTTAAATCGATTGTCGTCGCGTTTATTTATTTTACACCGAAGCTCCGTCTCAGAATCGTTTTACATCGAACGCGATGATTTATCGTTGCTTTCAAAATTTACAATAAAAACAAAACTCTATAAAATCCGTATCCGAGTAATTCGCTTAAGCGATGTCCGCAACAACACGCCGCGGCTCGGTACCCTTTTTTTTTAAAAATATTGTTGTTTATCATATTATATAGCGTCAAACGCGCTAATGAAAAAAAATAAAAAAATATACTCGGCGATCGGGTGCGACTCGTCGCGATTGTGCTGCACAATAACAATAATTCGAAACGAGAAACGAAATAAAAAACATTCCCCCCTCTCCCGGTTTATCGGCAAATATTTTCGATAGATTTCCCCCCTCCCCACCCGATGAAAAATATTTCGTTGAGTTTCAAAAAAAAAAAAATCTGTTTTTTACTTTTTTTTTTTTTTTTACTCATTCAGACGTTTAATAATAATTAATTTAGAGAGAGAGAGAAAATTGGACTTGTATGTTCGTGTCGATAAATCGCCCCCGGTAAACGAATACATATTCGTATGTATTTGGTAGTATATTTGAACTCGTCTATTGGTAATTTGCACTCGCGATAATCACCAAGTTATAACAATAATAATAATAATAATACCTAATCAGTATTTTTTTTCTACGTTTGCTGTTGCAGGAATTATTTATACATATATACGCGCGCGCGTTAAAGGACGTACAATAGTTTTTAGCGGTCAAACGATATTTATTTTTTCCCTGACAAAAAAAAAAATTCGTTTACTGTACAAAACAGGAAAAACAAAATAAAAATAGGTACTAGGTGAGAAAAAAAAAATCGTATTTTTATATAGATTTTTTTTTTTTTGAAAAAGTAAATAATTTCGCGTGATGAAGTAATAAACGAACAGCCGAGTAGAAAAAGAAAAATAATATTTCAAAAATACCGAAAAAAAAACTTATAATTTCCAGCTCATTAAGAATAAGTGTTATATATATATAATAAAACCGTTGATCTTATATTTTATGAGGTTAATGCGGTTATAGGTACTGCAGTATATTGTACAGATCAGTGTTTTTTTTTTTCTGTTCAAACGAATACACTGTGGAATTAAACGGTTTTCTTTATAATTACGCCGAAAGTCGAGCGAATATTTTTCATTTTTCCGCTCAGCTGTACAGTTGCAATAATAGTATTTATTTAATATTTCAGTATTTTATAAAAGGTAAAAAATTATATGAAAGTCGCCTATTATACCGTACAAGTTCCCCGTGGTACGTGTGGATTTTACATTTATTTCGAAAACCTGCAGCAATAATATTTTTTTATAGTAATAAAAATTTTTTCGGATATATATAAATTTTTTTGTGTTGTGGGTAATACTCACGTATAGTGAACTCAAAACACGTGTTTTACAAACCGTTTAATCGATGCGTTTGTCGCGGATAAATACGAAAACGATTCCGTTACCGTACTAGACTGCAGTACAACTGCATACATATATATATAAAGGAATAAAACTGCAGGCGAATAATCGCGCGCGATTCAATTGATTTACTAGAAAAATATAATTTAAAAAAAAAACCGATCGAACGTATTAACATAGACGCGTTTTTAACGCGTTAATGTTAATACGGTTTACAACAGCAATTAGCGACCGAAATATAAGAATTAAAACTGTTTAGGTATATAGAAAACGGTGAAAAAGCGTGATCGTTCTGAAACGTGTCGAGATGTAATCGGAGGAAAATAAAAGAGAATTAAACGCGCCGGACGCTTTTGCGCGATCCGTCGTATATTTTGACGCGTAACGTACGGAACGCGTTAAGGACGTTTTATAAGGATTTTTTTCTATTCTATTCTAGAGAATTATTTAAAGGATTTTTTTGGGGAAAGAAATCCACCGACACTGTACCGGGACATATTGTATAGTGGCGAGTGATGCGAAATAAACCGCATCGCTTGGAGGAAAAAAATAAATAACGAAAAAAATAAATAACGAAAAAGAAATGTTGCTGCAGTACGCTACTCACTGTTACGGGTCCGTGTACGCGCGACGTCGATCTTGCGGTGGGACGGAGTAGAATATCCCGACGATTATCCCGAATGATTCTGCGAGCGTTTACTGCGGCGACGGGCTATACACGCGGCACACACGCACACGCAGCAGTAGTAGTAGTAGTAGTAGTAGTAGTAGTAGTATAATAGTCGTTAATAAATATCTGGGACAACGTTCCTAGACACCTGCAGAGCCGTGACGGCGACGCGAAAAGAACAGTGGCGGCGATTCGTGTGCGTGTGTGTGTGTGTTTGGTGCGACCGCTACGCGGTGGTATCAGCGGACGCGAGTGTGGCGAAGTAGTAGTCCGGGAGGAAAAGTCCAATCGAATTCGTGTGTTCGCGTGCGCGCGCGTGCGGGTGTGAAGTGCCCCTCCGCAAAGTCGCGCGCGCCTGTTTCGTCCGTGTACAGAGTTATTATTTTCCGAAGAAGGCGCGCGGCGGCGGTTATAGGTCAACGGGAGATAAAGCGCGGAGGATAAACGTTGTTTTAATGACAACCGAATAATTAAGCGCGCCCAAGGACGAACCAATGTTAAACGCGATTGCAGTACTGCGTATTTCGACGGGGGCAGTGTATTTATACGGACAATGATGAGATCTCGACAGACGGAGACGGGGAGAGCGAAGTGGCGGGTGCGCAGTCAAAGTTTAATATAATATATATATATATATAGTGGCGGCGAGACTCGAGCGACTTATATACTGCAGGCCCCCCCCCCCCGAACATGAATTTTTCAACTACAACACCTGTATAAATAATTCCGGGCCCTTATTATATTGTACATTAACATTTATATAATCGTTTTAATATAATAACGTATTTATTTATTTTTTACAAAAGTTAGGTACCTAAAATACGGATTACACCACAGCTTCTTTTGCTGTTATTAATTATATACCTCTTATATAATTCTCTTATATTCTTCTCTATAATTTTTGATAGTGGAAAGAAAAGATATTGAGGAAAATCTATGGACCAGTTAAGGATAACATCAGCGGTGGTGAATGGAGAAGGAGAAAGAATACAGAGCTAGAAATATTATTCCAAAACGCAACCGCAACAGAAGTGATAAAAAGGCGAAGACTCCAATGGGCAGGCCACGCTTGGAGGAGCCAAAATGAACTAATTAGAGCAGTGTTAGAACAAAACCCGCGAGGAAAAACACCGCTGGGAAGACCCAAAACAAGATGGGAAGACTTAGTTAAAAAGGATGTGCAATCGCTAGGAGGAGGAACGAATTGGAAAGAAAGAGCAATGGATAGAGAAGAATGGAGGAATGGGTGTGAGATGGGATGGTCTTGAAAGGCCTTTTAACCAGAAAATAAAGAAGATATATAGGTACCTGTACAAAAAAAAATATCAATTATTTTAGTCACCGTAAAATAAGTTTAAAACACGAGTACGCCAATTTACTGCGGTTTAATATAAAAATTATTTTTTTTGGAAAAGTATATTTTATTATGTATAATGAAATACAACGCGAATTATTCAAAATGAAAAATTGCATTTTGTACATACGAAAACACAATTGTATAACGTACATATTTCGTACAAAACACGTACATTACCCGTGTACATTTCGAGTGAATATCCGAAATACCTGTTGACAAAATAAAATGTGTGAAAAAACTAATAATAATAATATCTCGTTTTCGGCTGGCGAAAATAGCGCCAATGGGGCAGGCGACACGCGTGGATATTCGACATTAATATTAGTATAGCGGCGGATTAATTGCTCTTAGCTTCCGGGATTTTTTTCCGAGAAATGTTCGCGCCGCACGCCTCGCCCGCCTACACGTTTCGTTACAAAAAAAATGGTGTAGTAAGAATAATCAAATTATTTACGCGCCACTATTGTATAAAGATGTGGTGACTACAGCTGGGAAGCGCGACTTGATTTTTCTAATTTAAATTAATATAAATGTATATTAATAATAATAATAATCGGTATATTATGCTTTTTTCCCAGTGAGCCCGGGCCCCGGGACTATATAGTACCCCCACTTTGTGGGAGCCCTGCTATATATATATATATGTTACGGGCAAAATAGGAAATGGTGGGCATTGTTCACAACGGCCAATTTTAACGGTCGACGCGTAGAAATAAATATATTGTATTTAATAAATAAACTAAAATAATTATTAGATGTATTAATAAATATTAATTATATCATTTTTAAAAAAATTTTATTTATTTTTACATGTACCTAGCTACTGCAGCTGTTGTGACACTTTGATGTATACAAAGTCATCCCGCACGTTTACAACTATACCTACATATTTTTGTTTGACATTGTGTCTCACGCGTACGACGGTCTCGTATCCTTGACGCATTATTATGTCAAAATTATGTTCCATAAAATACACGTTGTCCACGAGAGTTTGAACGCGCAGTACGCACTCTTTGCCTGGAAATAATCGGGCAACGTAAAGAATATTGTAGTTTTAAAATACATTTTTTTTATACTGCCCGAAATGTTCGGTCGTTATGTATACAATGCCCGAATTTCCTACTTTGCCCGTATAACACATACACTCACGTGTAGATTCGGGCAGTACTCGGAATATTATTGTTTTAAATAGTATTTCGAATAATTCTTTTTTTTTTTTTTTTAAACACTTTTTGTCGAAAGTATTAATATTGTAATACGGTATTCCGAATACTTTACGTAAATCTCCGTCTTATTTTAAATAGTATATATTATATGATATACGTCAAGACACAAAAAAAAAAATTTTTATAAAAAGTAACACGGATCTGCATCCGAAAAAAATAACTGTTTATAGGATTTTTAATCACTAAACCCGTGGGGGGGGGGAGAGGAATATTCCATCGCGTCGATTTTTTTTGCAAAACTCGTATATAGTTTAATTTGAATTTATAAGAGTCAATCTAAATCGTATAGGTTCTCAAACATTATTATATTATATTTTATCCACCGTCCATTTTGACGGTGAAAATTTTTTTTAGTGCCCCTCCCCCCCTAAATTTTTAAACTTACCAATTTTTTTTTTGTCTTCAAACGGTTATTACAATATTAATCGTACGCCATATTCTATTTCAGAGTTCAAACTTACATATTTTAAAGGAGCCTTTTTTAATAAGAGCAATTATAAAACGCATATATACTTAATCGTATTTAAATGTATTTTTATTACAATTAAAACTTTGAATTTAAATGTGTCTAGCTTACCTAGTGTGATGCGGATGAACCTGATGTAGTTTAACGAGTTTTTTTTTTTTTATATCGGATTCGAATTCACTTCAATAATTCACTGCAGCGTTCAAACATACGAAGTACGGACATACGAAAGACGTGATAAATAAAACAGAAATGGATGAGTAATAATAAGAACGAAATTATTAAAATTACCGACGTATATATAGTATTAATGCAGCCTGTAGGTATTTAATTTTAGTTCGAAATATTATCAGGATTACATAATTTTTCGCTTTTTTTAATCAGCTATCGCCCCCCTAGACCGCCTCAACGTCCTCCCCCAAAACTTCTTTGAGCCTTTTACCGCCCCCCCCCCTGAAAGCCACTAACGCCCACAAGGGAGCGTTATCGCCCACTTTGAGAAAGACTGATCTAAATAATGGAAGGAGTATATGTATGTGGGGTTTAAGCGGTGTGATGAGTCCATAATATAGAGTATTTTACCAGTGGCGACCAAAGGGGGTCAATGTGGTTGAATTGAACCGGGTCAATTAGGGGATGATACCTTCCTCGTGATTTGTGTGTCCTAAATTATGATTTTTATACGTCATATAATTTGAATATTATCAAATTATAATAGGTAGTAATTGGAGATTTATTCAAAATAATTAATAAGGATTGAATGTTGAAAACGGATGGGTGGACGGGTGGTGTTTATTTGAACCACACATAGTTCAATAGAGATGGGCGCCACTGTATTTTACACTGAACGTTAATAATGTGTATAGTTTCATTTTGCTGAGTGAAATATGTAATGGTAAAGAAAGGAGAAAAACGTAAATTTCTACTTTAACTGACCTTGCATTCAATTTCCCGCGATCAATGTCGAATCTCGAGAGAATAATTATTTGAAAAAGTATCAAATCCGCAGTGTCGGTCTGGGCCGTGAAAAAAAATTTCAATGCCCCCACCCCTCACATTCTCATTTCGTAGTAACGCATATTGTTAAAAATGTAATTTTTTTACACTTATTATTGTATTGCACCTGCAAGGAGTCTGTGTGCGCATCATTTTTTTTTTAACAACGTGTAACATTTTTTTTGTAAATTGGTTGTGACTTGTGGTCACATATATATAGATTAGAAAGAGGGAAAAATTCCCTTAACACGTTCGGGTGTTATTTTATTTATCGAAACTTTACAATATTCGAATTATACATTTTAAAAAAAACGAATCTTTTTAAAAACACTTATATACATTAACATAACTGGCAACATATACTCGTGAAAAAATTGAAAAAAATTTGTTAAAATATATATTTATATACCAAAACGGTATACAGTGTTTTAAAACTGTTGATTCGAACACCCCGGACTCGTCAATTGTTCGCAATCTTTGGTTAATATCGACTGAATTAAGTTTTCTCCCACACATATACAGACTGCATGACAAGACGCGTATTTGATTAACTATATAATATAAGAACCTAAATTTGGTTTTTAAAAATCTTCAGCAAAGAAAATACACACGTTCGTATGAAACTTCATAATGAAACTATTTTTAATTCCACATATATATATTTTTTTTAATTATCTCGAGAATGCATTTAATTATTATATTATATTATATTTAAGCGGTTTTTTTTCTCTTAGTCCATATATCATCACATAAAAAAAAAATTACCGCATAATTATATATTATAAATGTACGCGTAATTTTGTACAGAATATTTTTTTATTATTTTTTTTTTTTTATTACGTTATATATTATTGGCAATATCGCGCGGAGTAAACAATATCGGGCCGATAAGATTTAACCGGCGGGTCGCATATTAAGTTCGAAAATTACACGACGGGTCACGTTAACCTGCGTACGATGAAGTTTATTTACAAGTTTATTATTGAGATAAACGCGCGATGGCTATATGTTATATATATAATATATAATTTATATAATAATAATAATAATAGTAATAATAATAATAATAATAATAATATTATATATAATGTAATAACCTCGGCTGTTCCCATCGTCTAGACCAGCGGTTCTCAACCCGTGGTAAACGGAAAGCTCATCTAGGTGGTATACACGTAGAAATTTTTTCAAATAATTTTCCTTGTATTATTATTATTATTATTATTATTACGGTTCAATATTATTTGGTTTATTGGATATAGGTATCAGCTGATTTTGTAAATATCTACGGCACGCGGGGTTTGTAATCGTAGCGATTTAGAATCTGAATTCTAGAACGAACAAAATCATTAGTTAAATATGATTTAACAGTGATAGCTCAGTGAAAGGTGAATTTAAATAGACAAAACATTGATTACGTTTTGGATGTGAACAAAAATCGAATACCTATTTCTTTTCCAGCAATGCGTTACAACGTTTAACTATCCATTTCTCACTAACTGCTTACATATATTTGTGCGAGAACTGCTGTATTCGAAAAATAAGTACAGACGTGTACAGGCTCGATATTCAAAGCGATTCACGAGTGAAAATAAGTTCCGTATTTAGCCTGCAGATATTGATGATGTCTTTGTAAAAAAATAAACAGCAACGAATTTCATATCACGTTAAATTTAAAAATTATAATTCAAACACTATATAAGATTTATATAAAATTAAGATTTCTTTTACTTTTATGAATGTCTCGCAATAGAAAATGTTAATGCATAAAAAGAAATATTAAAAAATAAATAAAAATCTCTTCTAATTTAGTTTTAGAATTGAAGGTGGTACGCGCGTATTAATCATAGTATAGTGTCTAGTGGTACTCGGTGAGAATTCCTGGGTCTAGGCGGAAAATGAATATAATAATTGCTAACGTCATTAAAAGTTATTGTAATTACTATTAATTCTGATTTCTCGATTTACGATTTTTCAATATCTAACGATGAAAACTGTATTGGTTTGAAAGAGAATGGTTTCGCAGCTGTTTTATATTGAAATTTTCCAGTCATATTAAACGCATGTGTATACGACCGACATTTCATTTTGATATTGGTAAGTACTATTATATAGACTTGAAAACAGCGCAGGATACAACGGGATATAATTTCGAAGTTCAAAAGCAATATATTGTACCTACGCGGTATCGGGTTTAATAAATAGTTTTTGACGACATGACGTTCATTATAAAAACGCGAATAATTGAATTGTTATAATAAGTCATTAACGATAACATAATATGTACTTACCTACTATAACGAACGAATTCGATCGTTTAATCGCTAAATTATTGAATAATAGCAACAAAAAAAAAAAAATTAATAAATTTAACCGCTTCAACATTCACGTAAAAATGATCAATTTTTTTTCCATACATATATATATATATATATATAAATATGTATATAAACAAAATGTATTTAAAAACGGTGGTACTTTCAGGAATAGAACACGGGAGAGTGGCGTGTACTTGAATTATCTAATATTTGAATAATAAAAAAAAAAAAATGTTCAATGTTCAAAGGTGAAAAAAATTTAATTAACCGGTTACGCGTACACAATCGAGTATAATTAATCGAAAGTTATTTAAGTATAATAAATATTTACAAACTCGTAAATACGTTTATATAAAATAAAACCTATACCGATGCGACCGGTAAACAACACGAGATTTCTGTAACAAGTAAATTTAATTTACAGAAAAAAAAAAAAAAAATTATGAGAGCGCATTATTTATCGTATTATTGTGAGATTATCCTAAAGTCAAAATTAATACATACATATATATATATATGCGTTATTATCGGAGTACAAATTAGAGATAGGTATAACATATTATTATTGTATATATATATATATATATACGAACTATGAAGTCATTTTTAAAAATAATTAGGAGAATTGCTCATCTAATATAAATAATAATTCGTAATCGTTATAATATCGAATGAGAATTATTATTATTATTATTAATATGACTTACGTAATTATTTAAAGGTTTGAAAACAAAATGTCAATAAATCGTAAATAGCTGCAGTATAGCTTAGGCTATATTATATATAGCGGTTATACAAGCATAATATATACTTTTGAGTTTAAATTATCGATTTGCCGCAAATCATATTGACCGTCGCAGCATCGTTTTAAACTCAAGAAGAAAAGTAAATGCGTTTATCAGTGGCGTAACTCAGGGGCGTCATTTGTAGGAAGGGGGGGGGCAGGGTGTGCGTTTGCACCCCTTACTTTTAATATAGTCCCGACGATTGGCCTGCTTCGGTAACGATACTCAGTGTCGATAAAAAATAAGTTAACAATATATCAGTATAGAAAAAGCTGTATATGTATTTGCTAAACTTAATTAGAAATTGCCGGTTTCCACTTATTTAAAATATAATTCATTTTTTTAGAGCTTTATATGCTTATACAAAAGTTTTAAATATTATATACGCTTTTCTTCTTCTTTTTTTTTTTTTTTGCTGCATTTGTCATATTCGAGCTTTTTACGCATTACTATTATTGGTTTTCGCAGGTAAAATAATGATCGATTATTTATTAGTTTTTTAGTTTTTAAATTGCTATATTATTAGTTACCTGTTACTGTATTTATTATGTTGATTGCTATTCATTATCTACGGAAAAAATTTATAGCAGGATAATGAGTACTTATATATCTATTTTTATATGGCCTTGTGAAATTTCAAAACGGCCTGCTTGAAACTTCGCACACCCGAAAAAAAACTGAAATGACGCCACTGGCGTAACTTCAAAAATTTTGGGCCCGTGAGCGAAATTTTCAGCGAAACGATAAAAAAATTTTTTTTCGAGTTGTCACGCGATATATTTCAAGTGCAGATTGTACTTATAATAGAATTTTCTGGTGTACACCCAATTGGTTTTGTAAAATCACTGCAGTCTAATTTTGGAAATTTGTCGTCTTTTAATTTTTGTTCCAATTAATTTTTCGCGCTTTTGTGCTCCACTCATATACAGGTTTTACTCATTTTATCGTACAACATAATTGTATAATTAATTCTAAACAACAATTTCATAAAATTACAATTAAATTCAAATATGTTTTTGCATATTATTGAAAAAAATTGAATAGTGTATAATTGTTATTAGTATAATAATTGTTCATATAATAGCTACGCATTTTGTTATACTTCGGGCTCGGGTGATCCCTCTGCAGATCCCCCTTAGTTACGCCACTGGCGTTTATTAAAAGTAAATTTGAGTATTGACAATATTCGTCGATTTTATCGAGGATTCTGTACAGCAATAGTATAAAATTGTAATATTATTTTGACCTAATGGATTAGTATAAATTTTATACGTGCAATACGTAATATTGTGCGGTCATTTTTTTTTCTTATAAAAATATCAACAACAAAAAAGTGTAGGAAAAATAAAAATGAGCGGCGAGAAAGAAAGAGATTAATGGGAAACCTGCAGAGGAAGAAATTGGCTGTACCGAGCTACGAGTTAATGAAAAGATTATAGCAGAAAAAATGAGAAAATTGGTTGCAGCGACAAAGCGAAGACTCTAAATAAAAGAAATTAAAACATTTACATTGCGACTTGTGTTACAAATTACAATAAGTATTTATTTAAAAAAAAAGAAAGTATACTGGGATGGTGTGGGAGCGCCTGCTATTGCTCTTAGCGCTATGTGCACAGTATGAATTTTTATTTTATTTTAGGCGCTGCGGTTAAATTTGTTAAAAAAATTAAAGCAACGCGTGTTTTATTCGAGAATATTTTGTATTTCTAATTTATTTTTTTTAATTCGTAGTACAGTTAAAATTAAATTTAAATATTAATTACCAATAACACTTAAAATGATAATTACGTTTGTAAGAATAAAATTACATATTATTTCAAAAATTGGGCAAATATTTGAAAAAATTAAAAAATATTAATAAACACTTGTTTCTGACATTTATCGAGACGTACGTTCTCCAACAATTATACACTAGTTTATTAAAAAAGTCGTATAACATATTCTAGTATTTGATGTCTCGGTACAGTATATAGCATACATATAGTTAGCGAATAGTTTTTGCATTTCAAAAAAATTAGTATAGAAATTGATTATTATATATAATATGCAGTTGAAAACAAAGTTTCTATTATATATGCATGTATACACAGATGTAATATCCTACTGACTGTAATATTATATAGTTATTGTCAAGAACTTAATATAGGTAAATTTGTCTAAAACAATCAACAGGTGTGAGTAATCCGTTTCAAATTATATTCACAATGGAATTTCCAAATATATCGTATTATTTTGCTTTTACACTTTAGGATATTAAATGTCTTCTTGTTACAAAAATACAGAAAACTTTATAATATATTAAATAATATTATTTTATTAATAATAATTTAGTTATTTTAAAGTTTCTTTTTAAGCCACCGTTTTTTAATGAACGATTTAGTGGGTCATCGATTACAACTGTATTTGTGTATTGGCTTGAACAAAATCGTTTAGAATAATTTAACTGTTGAAAGACCATTTGCGAGTAAATACGTACCAGATAAAAATTATTGGACCAAAAACGATCGACAATTTTTGAGTTTGCCATGCCGCTGCTGCTAATAATATTATTATAGTTATTACAAATAATAATGAAATAACAAAATATTAAAATATATTTCAGTACCGCGAGTTTTTACACATAATCAAAAAAAAAAACCCTCCAATACTCGTGTACCTATACTGAACAGTTTTAAGAGATATTTTATTCCTTGATGAAAAAAAAAATGTTTTTGATCGGTCCAAGAATAAATTTAAATTATCTCTTCCATTATAACAATAAATATCATACAACAATATGAATACTTTAAAATTAAAACGCAAACAATCTGGGAAAGTATTTATAAAGTTACCATCTATAGGGGCCGACGGTGTACCTAGCTGCTGAATGTCTAGTGTTTTTGAAAAAAAAGAGGGGAAAATGAATGACTGCGTACATTTTGAAAATATATTAAATATCTTTCAAAAATAAATATTTCATAATCGACACAATTAATTCAGCGTTCGTTTTTGTGCTCTGGATTCACGAGACTACGAGAGACGATTTGCAAGTATTTTTGGTATAAATTAAATGTGACAATTCGTCAAGAATCGCAAAAATACATCTAATAAAACACGATAATATGTATAGAAGTATCATATCAGATATTTGTTCCTTAGACATTTATTATTTATAATTGTAAATTATAAATTTCAGTTAGTGGCGTGTATACAAATAATAGATAACACATTTCTTCAAAAGGAAATATATATATATATGTTTTTTTTAATTATTCTGCATAATATTTTTTGCAAGTGTTTCGGTTATTTTTTTCCAAATTAAAAAGTACTTTACCCAAGTCTGGAGGACGGTATGAAGTACATTTGACGTTTGTACAAAAATAAGGTATGAAAACATACTCATTTTACCTTGCCAGTGTATTCGTACACACACACATTTAAATACACCGATGAAATTTCACGTTTTACGCGGCTTCTGTTCAATTTTGTGACGACTTCAAAATGTTTGAGTAAAATGAAACAAATCATCCTCAATATAAAGTAACACAAGTATTTTGAAACTTTTTGGTTAAAAATTATTACACTTCATTATTACCTGTACATCTAAAAATCAACAATTGCATTAAACGTACTAACTCGTCTCATGAGTAGGTTTCAATTATCGAAATCTTTTATGTAGGTATATATATTTTTAAATTTTAGTTTAAATCAGGGGTTGGCAACCCACGACCCGTGAAGCAATTTTTTTATGGCCCTCACACAAAGATGGTTAAATTAAAATATTTTATCAATATAAATGTATAAATTGATGGGATTTTTCTAAAATTTAATCTAATCTCGCTTATCAGAAATCGCATTATTCTACAATTTTACATTTCTTTTATTTTTAATTAAATTTTTTCCTAAAAGCAAATTTTTCTTCTTATTTTCTACGTATTTTTTTATACTCGTATTTACATATAAAATAACACTGATGTGAACTGATATTATGAATTGAATAATAATAAAATTATTAGTATTATATTATATGTAAAATTTGTTTTTTTTTTTTATTAATGTGGCCCTCGATAAAAATATGCAAAAAATATGGCCCACGTGGTTAAAATGGTTGCCAACCCCGGGTTTTTAAATGAATGTTTAATACACAACAAATGAGGATAAACGGAATTATTACATGTTGGAAATACGCTCATTTTTTTTTTCTTTTTTATATAAAACTCATCTCTCTGTAAACAAAAAGATAGAAGTATAATAAAAATCAAAATATATTTCAAAATAGTTATATTACTTATATGACAATATAGTTTTTTCTAACTAATAAACACACTTTATGGAATGTGTTGGAACAAAACAACGAAAAAAAAAAATATATATAATAGTGTCAATGACATGTTTTCAGTTTTAGTTTTAACCTTAAGTCTAAAAAGAACAAAAGACATTCGATTTTGATACAAGCACTATAAGAAACATTGAAAATAAAAGAACAACAATGTTTTAAAAATTTACAATAACACAATAAACTCTACACATATTTGTTTATGATTATAATTTATAACAAAAAAAATGTCTTGTGCGGTTTTCTCAAAATTTAGTTTTTATTTTGTTAAATTTATGTAGTATAAAAATAATTAAATTACTTCCAAACCTATGAAATGATGATTAGCTTAAATGTTTGTCTTAAATGCTTTAGTCATATGTCAGTTGTTACTTAGATACAAGGGATGAAGATATAATCTGCGCAATGGAGATGGCAGATTCACCTTTCACTATTTGCCTATGGTCTCCCGATACAGAATGAATGTTTAGAGAACCTCCGCAAAGCTGTAAAATTGATAAAATTTAATTTCATAACATATTGTCATTTATAAATGGTATAAACAACACAACGTGCAAGCGATTATTAAATACATACGGGTTTCAATCCATAGTCAGGTCCAAGAGATACAAAGTTGTCTTTGGCTGTGACCAATGTCACACTTCCACTAAACTTTTGTTGGGGTTTGTAGTAGAATGAAACAAACAATTTGCCGTGGAACAATTTAGCTGCAGTTTTTAATTCGTCTTTGTTTATGGGTAAATCGGATAAAATATTGACCGCTTCTTCCAGCTGTTCTTCTTTAGTTTTTTTTGTGGCAATTTGATCAAAGACCTAATTAATAATAATAATAAATTCCAACGTCATAATAATATGCAATTAACTTGTAAAAACATACAACTATAAAACACAAAAATGAATAAAAAACCTTACCTCTTGGTAGTCCAATTCTTTGAAGAGCAATACAAAGTATGTAAAAGCATCTCTGTCATCAACTTTGTTGTCGGAATGACGATTTTTAAATGCGTTTTGATGTGTCAAAACATAGGATGGAGAACCATCCAATAGTGTAAGACTAACTTTCTCACCAGCTGCTTCTAATATCACACCAGTTTCAAATGCGACTGATGCGCCGAATGAGTAGCCTACTAGATTGTATGGTCCAGATTTTTGAATTTGTTTAATTTTCTAAAAAAAAAAAAAAATATGAGAAAACAGAACACATTAGATATTATTACAATTGTTATATAATCAAAAACTTACAGCTACAAAGAATTTGGCCATAGATGCCATGGAATCGGTGGGAGCTTCTTCAGTACATTGGAGTCCAAAAATATTGTAAGGTAATTTGGATGCTATTTCATCTAATGCAGATACAAAACCTTCAATTGCACTGAACATGAACACATTAGGTTTGCTGGTTTCGTCCTTTTTCATATTGACAACAGTTTCTTGAGGAACTAAATTTTGACTAAATTCAACCTGAAAGTAAAAAAAAAAGAAATTTCACACATTATAATATTGTACACAAAAAAATTACCATAAATTTTTGTACAAACCTGATCGTTTCCAGCAGTTACTCCATTAGATGTTTCGACCACAGTTTCACCACTATCGTTTTGTAATTCCCGTAATTTCTTTACAGTTAAAGTTCTAATATCACTAACACTTAAGACCAAATCGTAGTTTCTTTCAAGCGTCTGTTTGATTTCAGCACCCATCAAGGAGTCCATACCCAAGTCAGCCAAAGTTGATGATGCGTTAATGTTCTTGGTATCTTTAATACCAAGGATGTTGGCAACAGCATCGATCAAGCTCACTTGATTAGCACCACCAGAACCACTCTTTCTCTTTTCAGCCAAAACCATTGAAGCCAAAACAGGTTGTGGATGTTGCAAAAACACGTCAAATGCGCTCAAACACGAAGCCATACGTTGCGGCAATGTACCTCCAACAACTGTATCATTTCCACCCATTGTATCCATGATAAGACCAACATCTCCGATAGCACCCCATTGAATAGCCAACTAGTAACAATTAAAAAATATATTAATCTACATTTTAACTGAATAGATCATACAGGCCTATTAGAAGGCAACTTACTCCTGGGAGTCCAGCTACTTGTCGAGCTTCACAAATTCTTTCCATGACAGAGTTAGCAAAACCGTAATTCGTTTGCCCAGCATTACCACGTCCACAAGATACAGACGAAAACACTACAAAGTGGTCTAGTTCGGGGCAAGACTTCCTGGTAACTATGTCCAAGTTATTGGTTCCCAATACTTTAGGCTTGCTTACAGTTTCAAAATCTTGAGGGGTTTGATTTTCTAAGAATGCATCCCTCAATACCTAAAATAAACAATATTATTGTATTATTATTATATCTGTAAATATTTATAATAAACAGATTATCTATGTTTTTCACCAACTTTATGGATTTAACAATTTAAGATGTTCATTATATATATATATATATATATATATATATATATATATATATATATATAGATATGTATATATATAATAGTATTAAGTATTGCAATGTCAATAAAAAAATATTCATTAGGATTAAAACAACACTAAAGATTAATAAACAAATTATAGGTAAACAAAATATCACAATGTATACTATTTTAATAAAAGCAATTTAGTAAACTACTTACAGCAGCCAAGTTGAAGACTCCTCCAACTGGTCCCAATTTGTTACTGTCATCAATCAATTGCTGAGCTCCTTTTAGTGTTGAACAATCGGCCTTAGATATTAATACATTAACTCCGCCTTCTTTCCAGTTGGTTACACAAGAAGCTTGATAACCAGTTGTGATTCCACTTCGAGCAGTCAAAACGAGGTTCTTAGCTCCTCTGACGACTAACCAGTTGGCCAATTCTAAACCGAATCCTCCAAGGCCTCCAACGAGCACATACGTTTTGTCTGGGTTCAGATATGATCGTGGAATAGCAGTGACTAATTTCGTAGCGGGTTTAATTACAGATGCCGGTTCTTCATCACGGATTTTCAACACTACTTTTCCAATATGTTTACCAGATCCAATAAATCTGAATGCTTGTTCTATCTGAGATTCTGAGTAAACTGTGGCTGGGAGAGGATTGACTGCGCCATTCTTTATACCTTCATTGAGCAGCCTTACAACTTCCTTTTTGTCTTCATTTTCAGACTTAGCATCGAACAATGAATCCAACAGAATTCCATGGAATGTAGTATTTTTCAAAAAGACGGACATTCCTAATGGGCTGTTGTTGGACAAATCAAGTTTGCCTATTTCAAGGAAACGGCCGTCCTTTGCTAGACAACGAACAGATGCTTGAAGTTTGTCATCGGCCAATGAGTTCAAAACTAAATCAACACCACGTCCTTTGGTTTCTCTTAGAACGTGTTGTTCAAAACTAGTGTCACGAGAGTTAGCAATGTTCTTGTCAGTTAACTAAAACAACAAATATAAAATATAAATACAAAACAAATTTTAATGTATCATAAAGATAAAAAAATAAGATACCTTGGGGAAGGTCTTTTTCAAAAATTCTCTCTTGGGTTTGCTACCAACAGTAGTATATACAGTAACTCCCATATGAAGTGCAATAGCGATAGCTGCTTGACCAACACCACCAGTACCGGCATGAACCAACAACGAATCACCTGGCTTCATTCGTCCTCTTACACACAAAGCATAGTATGCCTAATAATAAACAAAAATTGTTAGATAATTTTTTGTCAGATCAATAAATGCAATATCTTACAGTTCCGTAAACAACAGGTATAGTTGAAGCTTCTTCCAATGTCCATTTGCTAGGTACTTCCCACAAGAAACCTGGATCAGCGAGAACAGTAGTAGCCAATCCTCTAGCAGCAAGCATACCCATGACTCTCTTGCCTTTAGAGTTACGGCCCGAGAATTCCAAACCGAGAATACAGTCCTAGAACAAATATTTTTTTTATTGTAATAAATTACTAATAATATTGGTACTATAATAATAAGTATTAACATACTTGTCCAGCCAAATCACCGGGCAATGCATCGGGAGGAAGTTTACCAGAAGCCAACATAATATCACGGAAGTTAAGTGGTGCATAGTAAACAGTACACAATTCTGTATTTGGATTGAATTCAGGTCTAAAATTAAAGAATCACATAAATCGATGAAATTTAAATGTTACTCGTCAATAATAAATATGTACTTGTAATATGACAACGGTCCTTCAATCCATTTCAAACTACTCAAATCTCCTCTAGTCAAAGCATTGATATAAGCGTGTTCAACTTGTAATGATGGTTTGTCCTGTTGGTTATCTAATTTCAAATGTCTCATCGAGCCCCACACACCATTAGGCTTCAATACGTTGCTCAACAAATCTTTCTTCAACTGTGCTGCGTAAATGGGAGCCGTCAAAGAGAACTTTGGAGCAGCGGGGTCTTGGATGAATACTGATCTGACACTGTTACCACCGGGTTCTTGTTTGACACAGTTAACCAAACCTATTATTCCATTAGTAGGTTCTCCTTGGGCAAACAAAATTACTTTCTTGCTTGGGTCGGACTCGGCAGACTTCATAGCCGATTTTAATGTCTCTACCCATTCATATGACTTTTCAGATATTTGAATAACTTCAGAAACTGGTAGTTGTTCTTCGACCTGTATTTTAAAATATAAAAAATTATGATATAACACGTAATGTTATAAATGAGTTAGGAAAACAATTACTAATTTACCTTTCTCAACAAGAAGAATGTTCTGTCTTCAGCAGATAACTTGCTAATGAAAACAAGATTACTGTTTTGGATAGCACTTTCAGACACATTACTAGATTCAGAGGTAAGGACAAAACCACCAGATTTCACAGTCTCAGCTAAGTTGTTTAACTTGGTTTGTGATTGCAATACATCAAAAGCAACTGCTACATGAGCATTCGATTCAAGTGGACCATTATCCAAAGATTTGTTAATCATTTTTACTTCCATCGGTCCCAAAAATGGAGCCAAAGCTTGTGTTTGAGTTGTAGCCAAGGTTGCATCCAACTAAAAAAATAATAATAAATTGTAATATGGGTTCATTCTCATTGTTTTAAATTGTTAAACTTACAGATATTAAAGGTTCAGATTCCACAATGCTAACAATATTTGGCATAAATATGCCTTCAAAAGGTTTGTCAGCTCCATTTTCAACAATTTTTAATTTCATTGCACCAGCACTGTTTTCTAAAACAAGCTGGAGATAAGCAGCAAAAACATTGTATACATTTGTTATTGGTGACACCTGTAAATGAAATTTCAAATTAGTTTACAATATTATTGGATTCATATTACTATATATTTAAATAACATCTACTAAAAAGTACAAATTAATGATCCATGTATTACATGAAGAGTATTTGGAGTTTGAGATGCTATTTCAAATGAAATTAATTATTTAATTATTTTAATTCTAAAAAAATATGATCACTATTTTATAGTGATGTAAAAATATTATTATAAAACCAAACAACTGTTTTATTATGTAATTAGTTTATACAACGTAAAATATTACCTTATCAGCAATATAGGGAAGGAAAGTGTATTTTTCTAATTTAGGAGCTGCTTGCGATTGTTGCCTTCTTGGAGCTAAACTTGCTTTCATACCACGCAATTCAATACCACCAGATTTGATTACATCAATGTCTCTGTACATATAAACAGGGACAGCTAAGAAAAAAAAACAAACAAAATAACACACCATACATTAATATTTTTACATATTTATTAAAAACATACGGCCATTTTCTGGTAGAGATTCAATGAATTCTAAATGTTTTACTGGATCAATAATGATTCTTTGCATTCTTGTAGGCAAATACAACTCCTTAACTTTTAAACCCAAAATAGAAAACTGGAGCATTGTGTCCATAAAAGTAATCCAGTTTCCAATCCATTCTAACTTTCCACTGATGCCTAAAAAATTTATTTATTAAAAACATGCAACATTATAACTTTGAACACATAAAATGTATTGATTCCTTAAATTTATTTTGTGTACAGTACACACAAGTCAATACGTTTTTAATATTTTACCTTTGTTATCAGCTTCCTTTAATCCTCTAAACACTCCTTTATAATCATATCCTCTCAATCCCAAATCTTTGTAGATGTCTGAAGTTGTCAAGGGTAAATTATTTTCTTCAACATACGGTTCAGGTAATTCTAGTTGTTCAGTTTCGATATCATCAGGAATGTAGATACGGCCAGTTACTGCGACGGAACCTCCTTCACAAATTTCAAAATTGCCAGTTCCTTCGAAAATGTTGACGAGGAAATTCACATTTCCTATCAAATTAAAAACAATATTAAATTCACTAATTGTAAAAAAATAATTGGAAATACAATTGTATATTAGTTATTACTAAGTAATATATAAAACTTTAAAAAATGTCACTTACCGTCCTTGGGCATAATGGTTGCACGTAACAATTGCACGTTTTCAATAACAACAGGGAAGTCTTCTATGGTTTTGTCTTGGAGTTTGGCAAAAGTTTTCCAAACAAGAGTCTAAAATAACAATACATAATACAAATTATACAACTTGGACAACTCACAAGTACGAATAATTTATTTATACATACCAAATAACCAGTAGCCGGGAATAACACTCTACCGTCAATAGTATGACCAGCCAAATATTGATCTTCTTCAACACTTAAGTCAACTTTGATAACAGATTCGCCAGATCCAGCTTCCTGTAATTAATTGTTTTATAATTTACAACTTAAAACATAATAATAAATTATCAGTCGAAATTGTATAAGATATATTATTAAACTTGCCTTTTGAGAGAAGTTAGCAACAAAATATTCAACAGAATGATCCCACTTAATCAAAGACTGAATCATAGGTGTTCCACGAGATACCGGATATGATACAGCTGGGTAAAGATTTTGTAGTTTTGGCTGAAGTCCAGCATTATATATTCTAAAATAAACATTATAAAATATTAATTTAGATTAAATAAATGTAATCCTAACTTACTTTCCAATGCCTGATAACAAGACTGAGGTATTTCCCTCAGGATTGGTAGACCGTTTGGTAAGACCAATGCAAGAGCACTCTGGTCCTAGGGCCCTCTTCAGGATAGCTTGGAGTAGTGCATGTGGTGCAATTTCAATAACAACAGCATTTTTCGGTACGTGAGCAAGGGCTTCCTAGAATGCAAAATATTTAAATTCAGTAAAACTTGCAAATATACATATAATTATTATAAATATTATCTTACGTGGAACAATACTGGAGCCAATAAATTGTTAACATGGTAAGCAGTTGAACTCATTTGGGCAAGTGGAGTGTTCCATTGTTCTTCAGGGATTGAAGAACTGATCCATCGGGAGGTACGTGGTTTCGGGTTTGGTAAAATCTAGTAATAAAAATAAATGTATATAACAAAAAAAAAAAAAAAATATTAGAAACAAAAAAAAACAAAAACTCACTCTTTCTAAGCTGTTGCGGAGCTTAGGTGCAGCATCAGCAATGTATTTAGAATGGAAAGCAAATCCTGAACTTTTAACTTCTTTCGCGAAAATTCCTTCAGCTTGTAAAGTCTTGACAAAAGCACTAAGGCTTGTGGGTGGACCAGATACTGTAACACTGTCTTCACTATTGTGACAAGCAGCAACCAAATCGGCAGGTAATCTCTTTTTAGTCTCTTCCCAAGACAAACCTTTAGTTTAATAGCACAATTAGTGATGATATGAAATTAACTACAACTATTGTTAAATGTAACTTGCCAACAGCAGCCATGGACCCTTGAGGTAATTTGGACTCCAAAATACTACGACCTCTCCAGAATGCAGCCAAAATTGCTTGATCAGCATTAAATGTACCATCAGCATAAGCACAACCAAGTTCACCGACTGAATGTCCGACAACACCATCTGGTTCAATTCCAATCGATTTTAATAAATCGACTAAAGCCACCTATGTGTAAAAATAATTATTTAGAATTGTTCATGATTTTGAAATTTAATAAGAAAAATTTACCTGCATAGATGTTATAGAAACAAATGAGTTAAGGACATTGTCAAATGTCGTTTCATCTTTTGAATTTAAAACACTCAGCAAATCTAGGCCTTCGACTTTAAGCACTGATGCAGCTCTGTTAATAGCCTTAGCAAATGGTTCAAATTGAAGTAGTCCTTCAACCATACCAGCCCATTGACTACCCATTCCAGAGAAAATAAACCACACTGGTCTATTGGTTGCACTTACTTCCTATAATGCATTAAAAAATTCATAAAAAAATGAAAATAATAATAAAATACTTTAAATCAAATTAACTTACAGCTACTTCAGAGATTGATTTTCCGAGTACTGAATATCCTCTATAACCATGTCCATTAATTTTGTTAGTGTGAATGTCATGTATTAAAGAAACAAATTCATCATCTAATGGTTTTTTATTAATCTAAAGAACAGAAAAAAAGACAATTTCGCATAAACTACTTTCTAACAATGTGGAATTAAATTAAATGCCATACATCTTGCAACATGCTGTCAACAGCTTCACTTGTTCTTCCAGATACAGATATTAAACGAGGTAGACTGTTTAAAATTGGCGCTGTCTTTGGTTTAGGGTTGGATTTTAACAAGACGTGAGCATTAGCACCGCCAAAACCAAAAGAGTTAAGAGCTACGTAACCACCATTGAATTCCCAGTTTTTGTTTACAACCTGTAAATGAAATTATCATTAGATATTGATCAAAGATATATAATTATTCTTTTTATTATTATTAATTACTTGTAATCTTCCATCTAATAATGCTGGGATATCAGGGTTTGGGTTACCAAAGTGAAGATTTGCGGGAATCTTTCCACTTTCCAAAGCAATAACAATTTTAGCTAAAGAACAAAGACCAGAAGCTGGTTCAGAGTGACCCATGTTAGATTTAATAGAACCAATTAATAGAGGCGAAGTTCGATCTTTCGTGAAAAATTCAGCAATAGAGTTAACTTCTTGTGGATCACCAACCTAAATTTATAAATAAAGCTATGAAATTACATAAATATTACAATATTTTAATATTATACCTTGGTTCCTGTTCCATGAGCTTCTACATAGGATACTTCAGATGGATTGACACCACACTTTGCGTATACTTCTTGAATGAGCTTTTGTTGCATTGCACCACTGGGGAAGGTGATTCCTTGATCTTTAAATCCATCAGTGTTGACAAGTGCTCCACAAACTGTGGCATAACTACGTTTCGCTACACTAGCCTTTTGCAAGAAAATTGCTACAACAGCTTCACTTCTTACATAACCATTTCCTAACATAAAAATAAAAGTGTTCATACAAGTACATTATTATATATTTTAATTTTTTAACCTCAATAAACTTACCTGTAACATCAAACGCTTTACACATGCCTTGTGGTGATAACATGCTTAATTTGTGAAACTGCAATGAGTTAGTAGGTTTCAGCAATAAGTTGGCGCCTCCAACAATAGCTGCATCACACTGTCCATTCTCCATAGCTTGCACGGCTTGTGACATTGCAACTAAACTACTGGAACAAGCCGTGTCCACAGCAAAACTGGGTCCATTGAAATCAAACGTGTATGAGATCCTGTTAGCAAACATAGCCCGGCAACAACCGGTCAATCCATAACCATTGACACGTTCTGGCACTCTACTCAAATAATCATCAGTTTCACTGTTGGACGCACCAATGTATACACCAATTTTCTTTCCGCGGATGTCGTCTGGGTTCACACCTATTTAAATATTATTGATTAATTAACTATTATAGTGTTAATTATTAAATGTATTATGTATACACAGAACGAATAAATAAACACTAGCTTACCGGCATCTACAATACATTCATAGGTAGATTCTAGAAGTAATCTCAACTGCGGATCCATAACCTCAGCCTGTTTGGCATGTACTCCAAAGAAATTCGCATCAAAGTATTCCAAATTCTTGAGTTTTCCAGTTCTTGTGGGAAGGCCATGAATACCTGGAATAAATGAAATTAAAAAAAAAAAACGAAAATTATAATTATTTAAAATAATAATGAGTTCCATGTTATACGAGTTTAGAATTATTTTACTTACCAGATGGCCAACGTCTTTCATCATCGGTAACCAAGTCTAAACCAGCAAAAAGATTTTCTTGGAGTTCAGCAATTGAATTGGATTCCGGAAGACGACCGGAAATACCACTGATGACAATTTCATCATTTCCAGAATATGCAGAGTTTCCATTCAGAGCCCCATTGCTGGCTTGTTGACTAGCCTCTGGGAACCTTGCTGGCATTGTACCTTCAGCTACTGAAATATTTTAAAACAATGTCAAATGTTAATAATGTAATGTTTAAACAAAATTAATTGATTTTGACAGCAAAACGAAAAAAAGCCAATATTACAATATTCATGATCAAGTCACAACTGTAGTAATTACATAGTGGTGGTCTAACAAAACTCCAGGTTGCATTCGTCATATAAAGTAAAACTTATATGTTTACAATAATAAATGAACAATAAAATATTTATTTTTGAGTTATAATAGGTACCCATTGAATAATTTATGCAAAACTACATGTGCAAGTTAGCTAGTAAAGAGTATCGGATATAAAATATATATGTAGCAAACAAAAAAAAACTTCACATTTCTTATTTATAATCGTGAATTGGCAAATCATAATAAAAATATCATGTTCGCTAATTGTTTACAAACAACAATCATAAGTGGAACATAATTGATATTATATTGCTGTATATGTATGATAATTAGTTAAGTAATACATAATTCATGTTCTATATTGCGTGTAAACATACATTCAATTGAAATTTGTTCATTTTAAATAATATGTTAAATTTCGAAGTCATACGATATGTGACAACTGTATAGGAATGTATGTATGTTCCACATATTTTATATATTTGTACGAAATAACATATTTTAAAATGTTTAAGTGAACTCACGACTGGATGAATTTTTGTAATACTACAGTTTATTATGAAAGAAAATTAAGTTTTGTTTCATAATTAATAAATTTGAGCGTAAAAACTATAATTATTATTTTCTTTTAAAACTACGAATAAGCCACTTTAAAACCTCCACAGAGAAATTCTGTTGTCAAAATTCTCATCAGTAAAAACCAATTTCTTCTTCACAACCGTTTGAAAGCTCTCAAAAACACGATTTTACATGTTGAAAACCCGTATTTTTGTAATAGTTAGAAAAAAAAATATGCAACCAATAAATTGTTTTATTATCATTATTAAGAAAAACTTGTTTTATTAAAACTGATTTCTCATAAATATGTAAATGTAATAACCGTAGATAAGGTAAACGAATTTTATAATAATTCAGGAATTTCGTGTTTCAGGAAATAACAGTACCCGTAATAACATATTATTTAAATAATTAGTATTATTCGTATATTATGTAATAATTTTATATAAATATTTATATTCGTTGTTGTACCCGCAATACACTATATACATCAATGAAAATATCTTTTAGCTACTATAATAACTCTGTTAAGGTCAAACTAGATCTGGTTGTTGTTGTAAGACAAAACGTACAATTCGGTAAAATCTGGTTTTCAATGTTAAAAACACATTTTACATAACATTTGTTTCCTTCCTAAAGACTTTCCATAATAATAATAATAATAATATTGTAGTCGTCGCGAAGTTTTTTTGATATCGCGAACCTTGACAGACTGCAGACAACACTAGACTGTTTTCACACATTTACACATTCTGGTAATTTCGTTAGAACCCGTTTTCAGTCACTGTATAATAAACGTTTTCACCGAAAATTATCAAATTTTAATCGAATTCGAGATTTGCGGCGGCGGCGGCGGCGGTGTATCACAACACGTATTATTTGTTTGCGCTTATTTTTGGAACGTTTTCGACAACGTATTTGGAAAATGGCGCGAGAAATAGTAAACATAACGCGATCGTTCTCCTATAAACGAGATACACCACCGTTTTATTCGAAATTTTCTCTCGACGTCTGGCAATGATGACGTGAGAACGAAAAATAATACAATTTCTCCGAGTACTCGGGGACAGCAGTCACGAAAATTATATTATAATCAATTATCGGGGAAGGGAAAAAAAACCGCACGATTCCAGTTTTGAATAATTTACCGTTTATATTTTTTCCCAGTTCGTAGACTACTAGAAATCGTTAAGCCTCGAGAGACCGGTCGCACAAGTCAAAGAAATTATAAAAAAAAAACGCGTGCGTTCCGACGGTGGCGGCGGCAGTAGCAGCAGACACGACGCGGCGCGGCAGACGAGAACCGCGGGCGAATCGTCGAGGTACCCGCCGCCGACTGCACTGGTCACTGGTATACCAACAAAACGTTTACAACTCGTCATCAGATTCCCGACGACGGAACAATATATTATTATTATTATTATTATAATGACGGCAACGATAAACGGTTTTTTTTTTTAAACTCCCGACGATTATACACGAACAATTCCAATATTATTACGAAATAATTACAAAATAATAATAAGGCGCCAGTGACTCGGTGATACAGTGCGTGTAACCGTGAACAGGCCGCGGTGGTATACGTATATAGACGGTCCGTTATTAAAAAAAAAAACGGACGGACGTCAGCGAATTTATATAATAACGTACGACGATTAAATACGCGGCGACCACCTCGAGATAAGATGATATTCCAAAATGAACGCGATACGAAACGAGACGTACGTTTTATAAAAAGTGAAAATTGTTCGCGTAAAACGACGAGGGGTATACGAGGTGGTAACCCAGCCGCGTTCGTGTAAACTTCAAAAAAAAAATGTCGTTATCATCTCTAGCGAGGGAGAGGGGGACTTACATCTCAAACACGTGCTGCTGCATGGGATCACGTATAATAACAATAACAATAATCCGTCGAGTACCTACTACTAATATTGTACGAGGCGATTAAAGGCGTGAATAAAAGTATTTTTTAATCGGTTCTCTTACCCATCGCGTGAAAATATTCTACGGGATATTCAGTGCGCGCCGAGCAGTCCGACGGACGATTGCTGCTGCTGTTGTTGCGGCTACTTACTGTACGCACGTTTTGCCGATAATTTATTATTGTACAAAAAAAAAAATAAATAAATAAATAAATAATAACTAGATCGCGTGTAAAACGATTTTAAGAAATTTTTTCCACCAAATTTCTTCTTCTATTCGTCTCGACGCGTTCGTCGCACAACGATAAATAGACGGCGGACGGACGGCGTAGCGCGTATTATATCGGCGACGACTTCGGTCGGATCTCGCGTGAACGAGCGCGAACGAGTACGGAATAAAAACCGTTTCGCCGGTATCGTCGTCGTCACCGAATCTGTGGCGACGGGGTGGAGGGGGCGCGACGAGCCGGCGGCGGCGGCGGTGGCGGAGCGGTGCGAGGGAGGAAGTGGCGTGACCTGAGGATACTCGGTGGCGTGATACCGGAACGGGCGTTCCGATTGGTCGAGGGATCGTCTGCGTGCAACGTACACACGCAAATCGCGCTATACAGCCACACGCGGCGGCACGTTGTTGGGTTTTTTTTTTCACACACACACACGCGCGCACACAATTTTTGGTGTACTCGGCCGCCGCAATAAGCGCTACGGCCGCCGCCGTTAATAACTACTGCGGCGGCGGCGGCGGCGACCAGTGACGAAAACGGCCGACGCGACGACGACGCCATCGCGATTGACAAGGTCAATGACGACGATGGTGCAGTGCAGCGCGCGTTGTTGTACGTCGCGCGGGACACTGGGTCACGTGTGTTGAATTCGTACGTAGTATTATTATTATTATTATTATTATTATTATTATTATTGTTTCTTTTTCTTTTATTATTAGTCATCGCCATCGGATCATATTTCTCCTACCACTCCGGGTGTGTGTGTTCAACGCGGTATACGATTTTGTGCGGACGACGACACCGAAACCATTCGTAGAGAATTTTTTTTTTTGGTATTTTATACATTTCGTTTTTTTCTCTTTTCGGACTCGCATTCCATTTGAAACTCTCTCCCGCCTGCACGGGCGACGATCCACGAGCGGAGCCGACTGACGCCGCACGAACGCGACTGCACGTGTGCAACAGGCGCGGCGTGCGCGAGGAATTCGTATGCGTGAAAGCACGCGCGCTCCGAGCGGAGCGGCTATTCGTTTTCCGAAAAGACGTTATTGAGAATCGAAGGAATACAAATACAATTGGAAAACGAAAAAAATTTTTTTTTGCGAAAGTTTTATTTTTTTATTCCTTTACAGTTATTTGAATTCGGGAACCTATTAGAATATTATAGATCGTCAAACAACTACAGCTCGAGTGTATTAACGAACGTTTCGTCTTAATACATAATGTGTTTAATCCTACGAAATACGCGATATGAATCATATATGTATTTATAAAGGAAATCGATATTAAAAAGTAAAAGATATATATTTGAGTAAAATATTATTTTCAGCCTTTACCTACTCCACAAACCTTCATATCCTCATTAATGACCTCTACTAACCGCTTTTTATTTGGCCCTGCACCTCTGTCTCGACTTCTATACAAACCAACTCGCTATTATACCTTCTTATATAACTATATAACTTCTCTCGACATGCCCAGACCATCTCAGCCTCTGTCTCGTTTTTCTAACTACAAATGTAATTCTCCCAAACTACCTCATACCACAACTTATTATTAATAACCCCGTACTCGTCCATCTTTACATTATTCTATCTTTCTGCTACTATTTCGTTTTCATCTCTTTTATATCAAACACTCTGCAGTTCCATTAGTCATATAGCAGTCGTAACGACCTAACCTAACGCTTTTCTTTTTATCGCACAACACATCCGTCGCCTCTCTTCACTTCGTCCAGCCACACTTCGTCCTATTCAATGCCTCCGTCATCTTGCAAATACTTCGACCTGAGGTATTATTAACGTTTGTATATAAAATCTTTCTTTCGGTTAATATACACCGTGTGTATATTAACGTTATCTGATTGAAACAAACAAATCCAATCACGCTATACGATACTATATAAATGTTTTAAATTTAGTGCTCGCGCAAGTAATCGGAACAGAGAGAAAAAAACAATTATCGCATCGTCAATATCCGCGTAACGATTAATGGGAAAAATAAACATCAATTTTTATATGTGATTCACTTCGTTTATATTTTTTTCTTACAGACGGATAAAATGAAATTAAAGGTGTATACAACAAATAATTGTTAAAATGTAACTCATTTGGTAAGGACGAATATGATGACTTAATATGACATATATTGCGCTTTTCTACTCTAAGTACCACCTATACATACGCTCTCAGCAATATGTCAATAACAAAACGTCAATATTCATAACGCAGAATGTGCTCCGATGACAAAGCCGATCGAACAAAAACGACGTATTAACCCAAAAAAATTCATTAGGTACCTACGAATATATTACAATATTACTCGATCGACAATCAAGATCGACGTGTTTAAAACGATATTTCAACGAGTTTTTAGATCATATATATACGGATTTTCGTCGTTTAAAAACTAAAATAAACCGAACGTTAATATGTTGTGAAATGCACTGATCATGGTTATATAGATTTTAATGAAATTTCGTTTGAAAAGCAGAAACGAGTTTCATCAATCTGCCGTCATAAAATCGGCTATGATTTTGACTGCGTATTATGTATATTACATTCGCAGGACAACTGCAAACAAATTAAAATAATTGACCGAAACGTGTTTGTACGAAAGATAATTTAAAACTAGTTACCCGCGAACTAGATGTATATATTATAATATAATAACATCTTGTATACTATATATATATAGGCCTATATAAATAATAATAATTATCCTATATACTGCAATGTATTCGTTATATATTCGAAGAACGAAAATACGAATTCGATTTCTTTCAATAATTATTATCGCTATACTATTGGCAAATTTTTACTTTTAAGGTTATATCGTTTCTACATTTATTATATTGGTGGGATGGAATTAAGTATTATTTGCGTACAGTGAAAGAATAGAATATTGCTTGGCCCTGATCAGATTAGTTTAATGATCAACTAGAAATTTATCATATATATATACATATTATTATTACCTATTACTTAATCACGATTTATTTGTATATGTACGCGTAAAAGTAATTATTTATACATTGCACTGGGAGTATAAAAAGTAGATATAAGCATATATTATGGTTAAACAAACTTACAATAATATAATTCCACAACATAAAATTTAGGGTCATCATTTATCTATTGCCCTCGCGCTATTGTAATTTTTCAATAGATCTATATATAAATATTTCATACAATAAACTTATTCGCGTTTAAACACTAAGTTTATTAGTTTTAAACTTTCATACGTAATAAAATTATCTGTACCACACAATAAATTCAACATTGCGCGTCTGATAAGTATAATAATTATATAACTATATATTGATGTAAAAAAACAAAAACAAAGGTTCATCAAAAATACACATACACATTTCAAAGTCAAAATATATAAATATACGTTAAACTACAATAAACATAAAGAAAAACAGACGTAAGCAAGACTGAAATATTATTATTATAATCCTACGTGTAAAAAGAAATTAGAAATGATTTTTGAAATTCTTTTCTATTAATTAACATTTTAACCCGAAATATACAAGTTGGATGTAAGTAGGTACAATAATACTGCGCAAAACAAAATTATTACGATAAAAAAAAAAATTGTTTTTTTTTAAACAATTGTATTTATATACTTTTATACATTAATATATGATGGATATAAATCCGAACATTACTCAAATAAAAATACACGTTTATATGCGTAAAATAAATACAACAAAACTATAAGGCGCAAGAATATATTATAATACGAAAAATAAATGATATATATATATTTAGTTAATTTCCATAACACATTTATAATAATATAATAGATAGATTATAATTTATATGTAGCTATATAAGTGATAAAAGTAGTTGGTAGAAAAAGTAGTCTTTTAAATATAATCACGCTGCTGTTACTGTATATAGTATTTAAAATTATCAGTTTGTAAATAATATATATTCTCAATCTGGTTTATGTAATAATTACAGTATAATACATATATATATATATATATGTGCATATTTTATAAATTAGTGAATAAATAAATTATAACATTTTTGAAAATTTTTAACAGGCTTTTAAGTGCAGTGCTAATTAATACATGTATTATTTTACTGGTCGCACGTTAAACGCGTATTATAGTTACGAATACACATTGTCTTATTTGTCATCAACAGACAATAGGTGTATAACACAAAACCGGAATTATTGAATTTTTTTTTTTATTTATTTTTTTTAAAGTAAACAATAATAATAAACTACGTTTCGGGGAGAAAGTGTATATTATGTAGTCGGTATTTAGTCGGTGCTTAAGTAAACCGGAAAGAATTTTTAAACAAATAGTGCGTACAATTTTAGCAACAACATATATAATATATCTGTCTATATTCAACGACACAAGTGATTTTAACTGCAGCGTATAATATAGATTTTTTGCGAATGTAAAATTACTGTTCACGATTGTTTAAAACGTTTTATTTTAAACGCATGAAAAATCTAACAACCCTGTACTACACACTGTCACCCTGAAAGCGCAGTGCGTCATAAAATTTGTATGGTAAAAGTGGTGGATATAAAGTTCGTCTGGTGTATGTATTTTCAGCAGTCCTCGATAGTTGTACAATTGAGGAATGTATAGTTATACTCTGTTCAGTTTAAGATTATACCAGAACGCGCACACTGAGTGAACACCGGAGCGATGTTAGACCCCCCCCCAGGCGGTTAGTAGCTGTTCTATCATTGGCTATTGCTGTCGGTGTCAGTCGGCACACGACGGATTCCGACAATAAGAATACCGAAGGAACCTTGTCCGCGCGAACATAAAACAAATTTTCGTCCGCCGCCCGGTATAATCTTAAACTAAATAGAGTATAATCATACACGTCTATAGCCCGTTTAAGATAAGAAAAAAAACACTTTCTACATAAACGATTGCAGCAGTTTAGACGTGATCTATTTGTAGACATAATAAAAAACAAAAAAAAATTTACGACTGTAAAAATCCTCTGAATTGGACGACCTTATATACAGCGCGCGCATATACCTATACGTTTTACAAAGATATTCTATTGTAAAATATAAATTCTCGGTCAAAATGATTTACGGTTTAATTGAACACAATAATATAATATGGATCCCCCTCCGACTCGATAACAAAACGGAAACGTTTTTAATCACCACGTTCGATAGATTATTATTACCGAAATATTATATTAATAATAATAATAAATTATTATCATATACCTCTTTTTATACAGTCTAATATTCGCAATTTTTTTCCGATAACACGTTCAATACACAGGTCAATTATTATCATATTTTATCGCGGTATACCCTTGTCGTTAAATAACTTTTTCTTTTCTTTTTTTTTTTACTATACCGAGTGTTTGACGATTGACGCACAGAAAAAAAAACGGAAATAAATTTTTAAAATATACAATAATATATTATTATATAGGGTTTAATATACAGTTCGGGGTCAACGGGTCGTAACACCGTCTTGATTTATGCGCGTGGTCAAATTGAAGACACGTTTTATAAAAAACGTTTTTTGTACAATAATTCAATAATATCGACATAAAATATAGCGATCAGTTTGAGATTTTGGGTAAGAAATAATATGCTGCAGTGGTTTTGTGTTTAAAAACGCGCACGCGTTCGCAGCATCGCGAATAATATCTCCCGACGAGCTACATATTTAATTGTACGCGTATATATACAGTCAGATTATAATATATATATATATATATATTTGTTAAAACGATCAATGACCAATGATTATTTGGCTCGGTTATATTTATTTTAGACAATGTGTTATCTTTTGACATTGCGCTTGTGACATATAATAAATACGATTTCATCTCATTATAAAGAGCTAGTATTTAAATATTTATACGGAGTATATATGCCAGTATTTGTTTAACGATTATTTTCGTAAAAAACCGGATATATATAAAAAAAAATGTTTAATATATACTTAACAATAACAGACATAGCTATTATATTTTTAGCTCTGCGTTTGTGTTAATATTATTGATAATTAAAAAAAAAAAAAAAAATTTAAAACGTACTCTGAAAAGTCTACGATATTTTTTATTATTGGTACAAACTGAATATACCTATACGCATATAATAATTATAATATTATTAAATATAAGCCATTTCGATAGAAACAAACTGCACAGAATATAACGGGTTTTTTTTCACTATAACAAAATCCAAAGACATAAATATATACTTGTTAAAATAAAAAATACACCGATATAATAATCGTCGATTATTTTTTATATATTGACTTTCGTATTCGATTCGTCTGCAAAGAACGCGGTTAATTAATTGAAAAAATAAAATAAAATTCGAAATCACTCAATTATTTCGCGCGGTCTCGATAAATCGTTTAATCCGAAAAAATAAAAACCCCGACGATATATTGTTGAAATTATCGATTATCATCTAAAATAACGGCCCGCGGCTATATAATAAATAATAATATCTTTTTTCAGAACATTACGAATTATAAAATATTTGGATGTATATCGACGAAAAATTAAAAATAATAATAATAATAATAATAATAAAAAAAAATTTTAAAAATGCGGCGAACGAAAAAAATGTATCGGGTAAACCGACCCCGTCCGATAGAGATCGGACGATTGCCTATAGACTACTGTAGCAGGGATGGTAAGACGGAGAAGCTTAATTTACAGTATAGAGGAAGCCGCTAAAAGCCTTAAAGGCTCGGTAAAGCGTTTAAAATAATAATAATTCGTTTATAGCGTATAATGTACTCGTATTATATAGTCGGACGAAACGAACAACTTTTCTATATATTAACTTATACATAACTTCTCTGTAACTTCCAAGACGTATATAATATACACTGCAGCAGTTTTTTTAATACAATAACGACTGCAAAACACCGAAAACATTTTAAATTCCAACATAATATATAAAGACTCACCGTGCCGCCGGACCGGATGAATATTTTACAGACGAGACGCGAACGTGATAGTATTATTATTATTATTATTATTATAAATACGGTTTAGATTTAAAGGATGGAAAAAAAAAATAGAAATCCGCGTATTACGACGAGTCGCGCGCGCGCCACCAATTTGACACGATCTGACGGACGTGCGTACGCGTTATAATAAACGGAGAAGACGTTTGCGCGCGCGTTGGCCGTTTTCGATTTCGATATCGACGGCGGACCGATGCGTGTGTGTGTGTGCGCGCGTTATCTCTATCAGCAGCGCGCTGTCGATCAACCGAAAGGGAGAAAAGGCCAATTACTGTTGTAATTAATTGTTGAACTGGGCGCGAGCGGAGTGGAGGAGACCGTCGTGAAACCCCGTTTGTTAAACGTATATTATATTTTTATTATTATTAACATAAAAATAAAAATTATTTTTTATTACACTGCGCGTTCTCTATCTCACCTTTACCCGCGGCGCGCGGTGTAGGACATAATTTTAAAAAACATCCGCGGCGGCGCGGAGGTAACCGCGCGTATACATTATACTAACCGATGCAGGGGTCAACGAGATAAAGAAGAGCAAAAGCGTATATATTTATATATACGTACGCGTTTAGCGGAAAAATATTGTGTTTTAACGCCGATTTAATACCGTCCAAGGGCATATCAATGTTAAAAGATTAGGTACGGCAACGCACGATAATGAGACTATATAAAAAAATATAATATATATATATATATAATATACGGTACAAATAAGAGGAGCTACTTATTACTCCTTCTGCGCCCAAACGTTAAAATTATTTATAAATATATATACAGGTATATAGGTACGAATATTATTATAATATATATCCGCAGCATCACGCGCCATTATAATAATATTAGGTATATGTATATTTGCAGGGTACTATATATTATACATTAGGGTATTATTTACATACAATTTTCTCATTAAATATAACGAGGCTTGTCTTTAGCACATCAGAAGATCTTATCCGAAACGCGGGATGGGGGAGTTATTATATTGTCCCTTCATACTGCAGTGGCGTAGCGTGAAACTTGATGGCCCTACGGCCTCTAAGAGACGGAGGAGGCCCTTTTCAACACGGAAATTTAATTACGATAAAAATTATTAAACAGCGATTTTAAGAGCTAATAAAAAAAAAATATATATATTATTTTACTATTTATACATTTCTAAAAACAAAGACATTGTAATTTGATTGTTTAATATATACTTAAAAATTAAATTTTCGAGTCTTCATTTCAGCGAATACGTCAATTACACTTCTTCTTCCAAATTAAATTTCCGTGCCCGCTTATTTTCAATGGAAATAATATTAATGATAAATCACTCATCAGCCGTATTCCTCTGTCATCGTACTCCGTAAATAATTTTAAATAATTTTCGGTTTTAAGCGCGATCGCTATGCTGCTTCAACTGTAATAATGACAGGTAACGTCGAGTAGGCATAAAATAAAAACAATGCATATATATCAGCTTATATGTTGTTGTTAGAGGAGAATGATCGGTCAATAACATTTCCGAAATTTCTTTTGTTGTTTTTGAGACTTGATCAATATTATATACTTAAAACATGATCGAAAAGATAGTATATATATCTGATGAACAAAATGCGAAGAAATATTTTGCGATCATACGTTTTTTCGTAGTAGTTCTGCTGCCTTGTATTTCCTCATTAATTAATGTTATCGGCTGTAATAGGCATTTAAAAAAATAAACAGAGAAACGTAATTAAAACTTTGAAATCTACGTTCAATTTCGTTTACACCACGATCAAATGTTACATTAAATAAATCGATGTCAATTTTTTTTTCAGGTGATTTTAACCTTTGGTCTTCAGGTTTCACAAAGGTCATCAAAAAAATTTTTTATTTTTGGATAATGACAAAAAAGTTTTGAATTTCAATTGAGATAGACATAGTATCATTTAAAACCAAATTCAAATTATGGGCATTACTGCGTTATATACTTCATTAAGTATAGCGAATGAAATTTATTGGATCATTTATTATTTTTAAACAAAATAGTATAATCTATGTAATTATAAATAGAAACTCGATTAATTAACCGTATATATTTGAATATAATAGAGGTATATACTCTGCAGCTATAATGTGAAGATAGAAGTTTGTATTCTGGACATTTCATAATTATATATATACCTAGGTAGATATTTACTGCACACGCGATAAATAGAAATCTAATCGTGTTTATTTTATTTGTTTTTAAGTTTAACTTTTAAAGAATTATCTATTTGTATATCAATTAATTTACAATTACCACGCATAAAAATAATTAATAATCGTATAATAAATTTGTATGCGTATATATATATATGTATACAAATTATGTACAATTAATATAATATAAATGAATAAATATAAATTCAGCAGTGTAAAAATTATAACACACATATTATTATAATTTGAAAATTTTTTCATTAAAACTAAAATTGGTTTAGTTTTTAATTATGTTAATGTAATTATAAAATAATTTGTAAATAGTTCTCAAAAAGTATTTTTGTTATTTTGTACAAAAGAAGTAGCACTGACATTCATTAAATTTCGATTACTTTTTTAAAAATTTTACTTCCAAGTAATAGTTAAACATCATATGAATTCAATAACTTAATGTTTAGAAATTCAGGTGAAAATCATTCGATAAGTATATGGTAATTTCTATAATAATTATAATACAAGAATACTATATGTGTGTGTGTGTGTATAGATACACACATATGTATCAACATTTTCAGTATTATTGTACGTGCGTGAATCATACATTTTACTTCATATAATTTTATATTTAAATATCATTAAATTGTTCGTATAATCCTAAAAGTTATACTTGTAAAAATAAAGCACCATTTTTGTCTTAATTTTCGGCAACCGATTACGAGCATTGGTATTATTTTCGTTATGGAGTACTATTAAATTAAAAAAATATAATGACCCGAATTACTTAGACAGATACTTTATTTTGAAAGCAATGACAAATAGGTAATCATTATATTCGAAAAACAATTTTGAGCGATACTATGGTAGTTTATTGTAATTAATGAATATAATAAATATTATATTATATGTCTAAGCTCATATTGCATTTTTATGCTCTTCAAAAATAAAAATATTGTTCACGTCCATAACGAATATGTTGACAATTTTACAATTTTTTTTTTTTCCAAGATTACTTTGAATTGCATTTCAGGAAACTGCGTGGGAAATTCGAAAAACGTCTCAAATAAAGTATCAACTACATATTATAGATACAATTTGCTATCAGAACGCAACGTAGGCCAATATCATCCGAGCACTCCTACGCGCAAAAGTGTCCACAGACAAAAATAATAAAAACACATTATACTGTAAAACTAATACATTGGTGTTTACGCTCAGAATCTTGTAAATATTGACTATTTAAACATTTAAAATGTATAATGTCGGATGATTTTTATTTTTAATTATTACTAATTAATAATAATAAAAAAAACAGGTCAAATACATAATATATAAATTATGTTATAATGCATATTATATTATATTCTGTAATCTTAAATTACAAACTACGTATTATCATAAAGTAACTATTATGGTGAATAAAAAATATCCACTGCATTTTTGCAAAATGAAACATATACTGCACCAACCGAATTATAAGTATATAATATAGGTCATGAATTATAATAATTACGAACAATTTTCTTCTTCTTCTTCACATACGTAAAATTAAAAAAAAAATACATAACCTAGGTTAAAAATAATTATTTGACACATATAGATAATTTCACTACATACGAGTTGTTTAGATTATATATGCAAATAATTTATTGTGTACGTCTATTCAAGGACAACTGAGTCCCAGGGCCGGGTAAAAATAAGAAAAATTTAAAAAAAGCACACAAAATCTACACATAAGCACACATACTTCGCGGTGTAAATTACCTATTTCTGCAGCAGACGCGTATAATATGCATAATAATTGTTTATCACGATGAATCATAGTATCAATACCGCGCGTTATTCGCACATAAAAACATATACATTTTAGAATTAAAAACCCGGGGTATATGAGGTCAGATTTTTATCCTATTTTATCCTCAATCTCTGATCATCCCATCGACACAGCCATCACGGCGAACATTGCTAAATTTATCCCGTTTTCCGCGTGTAGATCATTTTCACTTTTTTCCTCACCGCACACTGCTTTCAAGCTTCCCCTTAACGATTTTCCCCTCTGTCCATACTCTTCATCCAAATACAGATGAAAGCATCCCGTGATCGTTCTCATATTATTCTTCAGTGTCCATCCATAACTACTTTCCATTCTTTACACTGCACATTATTATCCCGCATCTATTCTTAACTTCCGACTGTATACTATTCATCTTATTATAAATTCGGACTTCGCGGAGGCTGGCTTCTGTATACTTTTAATCGTTACTTAAAAGTTTATTATGTTCGTCTATATATGTGTATCATTTCTAAATCGTCGAATTTTATTAGCAGCTAGCTGGTGGTAATTGTAATAATAAAAAAAACCCGAGGTTACATCCATATAATATACTAAAACTCATAATATTTAACCGCGATTAATAAAGATGCAGTTGCGTTATAAATCAATAACGATAGCGTCGATATTTAAAACGCAGTTTTATATTTAACTGCACGTATATATACGTTCTGGCTTGATTATTATTATATAATTACGTATATATTATTTAACACGTTAAAAAAATTTAAGAATAAAAAGTTTAGTGGCTACACGCTTGTACGTAGATGCAATAATTGAACAATATATTCATGATTTGACGGGAAAACACGAAACGATCACGCGATATTCGAATATGACTAATATACGAGACAACAACGCGATACATATACACACAGTGAAGGAAAAATACGCATTTCAACGAACGACTATTTTTTTTTTTTTATACTAGTTGACCTCATATTATTATAATAATATTATTATATGTTGTGTACATTGCAGCACTCTATAACCGAAATGACGATCGTAATTACGGTTTTCGACACTATTAGGTATTATTACCATTACGAGAGAAGGAAACGCGCGTACACAACAACGGACACATGATTATTCGCCAAACGGACAACAGTTGTACGCAGCGCATTTTAATATAGAGCAACCGTTTCTCAAACTGTGGTCCGCGACCCAGTTCCAGACAAAAATAAAAATCGAGTAGCACACCCTTTTAATATACAGATGTCATCAGATACGAATCGACACATCCTGCGATTTTGATTTTTAAAGAATCTCCTTTGTTCTTTTTTTTCGTTGAATTTACAAGACAAGCGACTATATCCAGAAATATCCGAAGCAGCAATAAGACCGCATTGACGAAGCTCTTTTCAACAACGTACCTCTGTGAAAAAAGATTTTCTACTCGTGTGTAGACTAAAAATAAATATAAAAATCGATTACAATCAGATTTATGAATACAACTATCTAACTAACATAAATCCTAATATACCATATTATCGAAGAAACAACACCACACATCGCACTGAACCTTGTTTTTTTACTAATTATATACTTTTCTTATTAATTCAATTTTATTATATCATAAAAACACGTGCATTTAGTTAAGAAATAATAAAGCAATAAAATTATTGTTTTAATTAAGGGGTCCGCAATCATTTGTATTTTATTATATATGTATTTATTATATATTATATTTGTATATATACTATTTCTAAGGGGTCCGGCGGAGGAAAAAGTTTGGGAAACGCTGATTGATATATAGATTATATTGATGTAATATAATATGATCTATTTAATGACACTGCAGGTGTCGATCAATGACAACAAGAACGTACAACGTATGCCTGGTGAGTGGTGATGCACGCGGGAACCAGTTTTTCTTTATCGCATCCTATAATATAACGACTTTTTGTTTTCGTATCTAATTTCCCACGATCGATTCGTATCGATTTAGCTTTAATTCGCGCCGTATAATATTGTAAACAAATATAATATAATCTTTAAAAACTCCGCGATTTCGATAGATATAACAATATTTTTACGTAGTATTTATGAACGATTTAAAAAAAAAAATATAATAAAATCCGATTCAAATGTAATCGACCACGTATTATGGTGGTGGTACACGGCCACTGCACATATAATATTACGAAGACCGCGCGCTGATTTATATAATATATTCTCTTGAAAACGTCATGTTTTTGTAATAGTTCTTTAAAAATATTATAATACAATTCTCTTGATAATACACGTTTTATAAGAAAATCGTTTTTTTTATTTATAGATTTCGCGGTCCAAACATTCAGTTTATTATATAATTTATAAAACATTTATTAATATATTTCATTGGACTGCGTAATAATAATGCGCGCGTTCTATATAAAATATTCGCTTGTTAAAAACGATTTGAAAATTGCAACACTGCAATCGACAAATATAAAACTATTTATCTATATTTAATATTTGTAAAATAAAGATTAGGAATGATTTGAACGATAACAAATATTCGGTAAATGCGCTGTATATATAAAAAAAAAATAGTCGCAGTGCAGTTGCTGGTTGAAATGTCTACAGGTTTTTCATTTAAGCGAATATTTAAAAACTATACGTTAGGTAATATTTTCAATTAGAGAAATATTATACTTTATATATTAAATTATATAGCATATAACGTCCAAACACACACTGCACAGTTATAATTTGCGGGAAAAAAAATATTGTTTTCTATTGGATTCTGTACGTAAAAAACAAAAAACCGCGCTCTATTACACAATGCTTTAACGAAATTTCATCCTATATATACACGCGCAATCATTTATATTGTTTTTTTCTAACCGAACGAAAACTGTGTAGAGTACAGTCGAAAAAAAATAATCCATCCGACCGGTAAATGTATACTTCACGCGTATTATAGGGAAAATTAAAAAAAAAAATCGCTTTTATTAATCATCGAAGACCGCGCAATTTATAATAACTGTCCATTGCGGCCGTATCATGCGAAAACCTTATCGTTTTGAAATAAACGAAATGCCACGATGACTACGGTATAGGTACAATACAAACCCGAAAGAGTCGACATAATACATACTGCAATATACGCCAAACAAAACAAGTGTGTTATAACACAGCTGTGTGTATATTATACAGAAATGCGTACTCATTTAAATATATTATTACTATCGCGGTTATATAGTGGACAAATCGGATACGATTCGACGCGTCAAGACGTTGCTGCAGGCGAACACAGCTGCGGAAATCTAATATATAGGTGTACTCGTCGTCGTAATCGCGTATATTATTAATATCGATGTTAGTTTCCACGATTGAAATAGACGAAAAATTCTTTTTACAAAAGCGATTATAACGAGAAAAAAATACGCACCAACTATACTATACGGTGGCACAATTCGTCCGCGGTTTTTAAACTGAATTATATAATAAAAAAAATTACCGAAGCGTTTTATGCAGTGCCGCGGACGTAAACGCACGAAATGTCATTGATTTCAGTACCTATATCTTTCGTACGTATCATATAAATATGAAATGAATTGTCGGGAATAATAATAAAAAAAAAAAAAAATTACATAATAACCCGTTTTATCAAATCTGTCGATCTCGCGGTGTATTATAATTTTCCATAACGAGAACCTTGAAAAGTTACGCGTATATTATTTTTTCGTATAAAACCGTGTGATATTTTTTAGCTTCGGCTTCTCGCCGAACGGGTCAATAATATAAAAAAATATTACGTTCCCGGGGAGGAAATAAAACGCGTTATTTGGCGAAAATCAAACGCCATATTTTCCCGGCAGAGACCTTGGAGAAAATGTACAAAAAAATAATAAAAACGTCCCACTCGAAACGATACGCCGCGTTATACCGCAGAGCAGCGGTTCCCAAAGTGTGTACCGCGATTTTTCGCGTATCCGTTTGCGAAAATACGAATAAAATTCGTTAACGTCGTCAGATTTTATTATGCGGTTTTCGACTGGACTATTGTCACTGCTGCCTTTTGTTGACGACTTATCGTTACGAGACTTTTGCCAAACACGAGCTGGAAGTCGGCTTCGGACTTACGAATTCGGCGCTGTTACGACACGAAACCCGATTTGAAATAAAACCGCGAAACAGTTCCGTTCCTCAAGTTATAGACGATCAGAAATATTAAACGTATTCAACAACGTCTTTTCCCGGCCTTTATTGTGTGGGTTAATAATAGTAGAACAATATTTTGGTCGAGTTTCGCCGCCGAATACGAACTATTTCCTAACGGTTCCGTAGCGGCGGTAAAAGTTTGGGAACCGCTGCCGCGGCGATTATCGTGCGCTCCGCGCGCGCACGGAGAATAATAACGCGAAACACGCACAGAGGTTAGAAAAATAAATTACAACGTCTGTGGGGACCGTGGGCGCGCAAGTACAACACACTATATCGTTCCGAAGAGCCGATGATAAGAGGAGCCGGCCGCCGGGTTTATCGCGCCCGCGCGGAACCGTTTATAAAATGTCGAGCAATTATTCATACACGCACGAAAATTGTCGCTTAGGTTATAAATGCACGCCTCTAATAAACGTTCCTCGAGAAATATTCGATCGACGAAACGCACGCGAGAGAGTGGCAGTCTCCCCCCCACCCGTCACACGTCGTTGTTTTAAAATAATCGGAAGACGTGCGGGGGCCGCGAAAATAAAAACGTTTTCCTCGTAACGAAAATTAAAAAAAAAAAAATCGATCGGAACGATAACGCGAATGACATGTCCCCCGCGCGACACACGCCGCTCACGTGTAACGCCGGCGGCGGCGATAGAACTGCAGACGCGACGACGACGGCGGCGGCGGCGGCGGCAGCCGGTAGCGGAATAGAAAAAATAAAACAGGAATGCGCGCGCGCTTTACAAATTATTTTATTATAAAAAAAAAAAAACGCGTCGTCGAACACATTTTTCGTTAAAATTACGCAATACGTTTTAAACGTTATCGATTCGCGCGGGGTTAAGAGTATGTCCCGTCGTAGGTCACGGACACAAACTGAGGTATTTGGCACACGCCGAAATAATAATAAAAAAAAACGTGGTAAAATCGTTTTTTTTTTTTGTTCTTTTCTCGGTACTCACGTGCTCGATGTTACGAAATATATCCTCGGAAAAAAAACCCGAATCGCTGGTGGTTAGGTGGTGCGCGGTTCTTTTTCAATATTCTTTTCCGCCGCACTGTGTTACCAACGAATAACGCGCGACAAGAAAATTTCGCTTCCCTGTGACACGGCGGTGGCGGTGGCGGTGGTGGTGACAACGAGAACGTATGAGACGTCCGCGTACCGTCGTGCGATGTGTAAAACTGAACGTCTGAATGAGTTCGGCACAAGCTATTGTTGTTAAATAGTGGACGTCCTGACGAGCGGATTGGGCGGCGTTACGATTGCCGATAATCGGAGGTCGTCGTCGTCGTCGTCGTCGTCGTTTTCCGAAATTCTTTATCTTCCACAACCAGCCGCCGACTGCAAACCCGTACCCGAAGTAGTGATATATTATAACACGTACCTACTCACCGCGTACGATTACTATCATTATTATTATTATTATTATACGTAACGGTTAATTTAATAATATTATTAATCGTCGCGATTATAGTGGCGTGTGCGCGCGGGATTGTGAGCGACGGGAGATTTTTTTTTTATTTTTATCAGGACGACTGATAAGGCGGCGGAGAAACGATGACGCTCCGTGCCGGTGCGCGCGCGCGCGCGTTAGCACTTGGCAGAGAGAGAGTGAGAGAGAGCGCGGCGAGTGAGAAAGTGATGGGAAATTATGCGTTTTATGGCGCGCGCGCGCGATTTCGTTTTCGACGAAACTCGCGTACGACCGCAGCGCCCCGCCGCCCCCACCGACGGTCGATGAAGCCGCGAAAACAGCTGACGGCGGATTTTTCTCTGTTTTTCCCCCGTCATAAGAACGTGTTTTTTTTCCTTCCTTTCCATTACCTGCTTAAACGTTTTTTTTTTTTCATTTATTTTGCCGCGCCGAGACGCACGCTACAATTACTATTGGGACGAGAACGAAAACGCGCGATTTTAAACGTTGCAACGCGTTGTGTACCAGAGTGCTCGGAAAGTTCCTTTTAAAAAGGAATTATATAGTTCACGTTCCTTCCCGACTCAAACTTCCCTCACAGCACAGCGAGACCCTACAGGAATAAACCAGAAGTGTCCCAACAGTCTCCTATGTTTAGGAGTCCTAAAAAGCGTATTCGGGACATTTATAGGGAACTCTTGAGAATAATTCTATATTAGGAGTCCTATAATATAAAGCGACTATTTGGGCTTCCTGACTATCCGAGTTACTCCTGGTGAGAGGATTAAAACGCGGACGTAAGGACTCCTATTAGGAGTCTTGGGGATTTCCCACAAAACTCCTTGTCACGTGAGGGTTTTGCTAAAAAGGAACATATTTCTTTCCTTAATAAAAAATGTTTAGTTTTTAAAAATACGCGGGGATAAAATAAAATAATAAAAAGCAAACGTACTTTTGAATTCTAAAACTTTTTGAAATTATATATTCAAGAAAAAAAACGTTCGTGTTTCTCCTAAAAAATAAAGAACGAAATTCCGATATACGTTATAAAAAATATAAAATACGGAAACCGCTCGTCTTGACAACGAATCCCGCTGCAGCGCAGTGTTGTATAATATTATTATTTATATTTCGAAAATAAAAAAATTGCAGTGGGTTCAAAAAACAGTTCTGAACCGAGTGTACGTATAAATTATATAAATTGTACAAAAATAACGAATAAAAATTTTTTAAAGAAGGCGTGTTTCGTACAAATATGTACTGTATATTATAACATTTTTTTGCATCTTTTTCGTCTATATAATACATAATGTGAAAAACGACCTCTCCTATATAAAATACTCGTATATACTATTTGCGTTTGATATCTTTTTAAGTAAGATACACTGCCTGAAATTCTGAGCGAACTGCGACCGTTTCAAAAATAAAATTATATATGCGTGCAGTATATAATAAATATAACGCATAATTGAAAATCCGAGTCAGTCTTTATCGTTCCGCGCACGCATCTCATAATCTATAATAATATTTAAAAAAAAGTTTAAGGTTGTTTAAATGTCATTATAATAATTTATAGTTAAAATGTTTTAACGCTAACACAATATTATAATTCACAGAAGATGTACGTAAAGGTTAATTAATATTTTATTTTTTATTTATTCCTATAATGAGGATCGTAATGTATATTGTACTATTATATACACTTTTATACTACGCCAATGCTTATCGCACAGTAAATTATTATTTAAAAGTTATCGTTGGTGAGATAACGTATTGGTTAAATATTATATATTATACATATTATTATTCACCACCGAAGAGTGCCTAATTAATTTTTACAATGTTTATATTGAGAATAAAAGAAATTTTATAACAACATATATTATGGTCAAAATATATAAAAATATAAAAAGCTATTATTATTAGAAAAAAAAATACATTCGTATAAAATATGTAATATTATTGTAACAATTTATATATTTTTCGGTATGATTTAAAAAAAAATTCTATTGATTAAATTATTAATATTGGAGTAGAATTATAGATATTAGGTTATAATTGGAAATGTAATTGTTGTTGTTTACACAATATATATAATATATACAAATTATACGTAAATAAAAGGTTGAATTTTTTTTTTTAAGAATAAAATATTTAAAAATAAAACTATAATCTTTTTTATTTTTATTAGATATCTTGAAAAAATTCAAACTAAATTATAAGCATATGTTTACATGATATATAATGTAATAAATAAAAGAAATTTATATAGTATATATATATATATATATATATATAGATTATAGAGATATTTTGTTGAATTAATACGCAATAGTATAGCATTTAAAATACTTGGAAAATAAAATTGTATTTTAACAAATGAATTTTGTCATTTAAAAAAAAATAGTAATAATAATAAAATAAGTATAGAAATAACGTTGTATAAAATTTCGTTAAAACCCCGAAAAACATACAAAATCATTTAAATTGGACCGTAATACAAAAAAATTGCATTAAATTATAATTGGAATAACATTATTTAATTACTGATTCGTATAAAACACGATTGATTTAGAAATAAATTCGGTTAAATCGTATATTAATGTATACATATCATTAGCGATTTAATAATATACATTAATTAATAAATAAATTATTTATTTTTACTTTTGTGTATTATTTATAAGTTTCAATTAAAACTAAAATTTTATTAATTACTATTTATATATTTAGAATTATATTAATCATATATGTTCTTATATATTCTATATATGCGTAATGCAAATTTTAAGTCGTGTAAAATGTGAATTATAATACACTTAGATTAGAGAATGTTATGAGCCTTCTACATAATCGTAATCATTAAATTTATAGCATAACATCCAAAGTATTTTTGAATATTTCATTATTTTTATAAACTACAAAGACAAATATAAGATCGATAAAGAGTTTTCGCAATTATATTAGAAATTTCTGAATATAACAAAATATCTAGATAGATTCAGGATAGATAGCAGGATTTGGAGTATATATTTTTGTGTTTTTTTTACATTTTCCCTAAAACTATAATGTAATAACATATAATGAGAATTTTTCAATTATTATCTCTATAAAGTACGAGTTCTTTAATTATTTCAGGAAGGTTATATGAAACTTTCACGAAGCACTCGCGGAGTTCTGCAGATTGAAAACGCAAACACCGACCATACAAAAATTTATAAAAAAAAAAAAAACAAAGAAAAAAAAATTTCCACGGAATCTAAAATTACAAATACGGTATACCCGTGACGAATTAATAATTTCAATTGAATCGTATTAAATGCGTTAAAAATTTAATTTCGTTATAAAAATTTTTCGCCGTTTTTTTTGCGTCTAAAAGTAAAACGCGTATATTCTGTACACGGTTATCTTTTCTTTTTTTTTTTTTAATTGTAATAAATAACTCATATAGTTGCAATCGAACTGTATATAGCGAAGATCACGCGTGATGCGGTATTTCGATCTGACCGTATTGACATTGAGAAAATATTAAAATATTATGTCTGTCTCGTACCTTTTATGTACAATATTAAACGTATATATAGGTGCGATATCTATATATTAATACTTTCGTGTTATGATTCGAATCGTACAAAACTCGTAAAGGTCATAATATATATCGTTTAACCGCGGGTTAGCCACGTTTATATATATATATATATATACGTATCGAATCGAACGTTTGTTTGTGCATTACTTTATTAAAAAGTATTATAATCTTCGTGCGATAATATATTACATAATAATAGCTGCCGACATTGCTGTAGAACTTTGTATATTATTTTAAATCTTTAAAACAGTTTTAACTTTTAAGAATATTTAAACTGAAAATATATAGACACGAGCAGTGGCGTATACATGATTTTTCAATGGGGGATCAGAGCCGGATTTAGGTATGTGGTGGCCTATGAGCGGAATTACGCCTATGGGCCTTAATAAGGAACCTTATAAAAAAAAGATCATGGGGGATCTGTCCCCCACATCCCCCTTGTATACGCCCTTGGACACGAGTAGTCGCAAAATTTTAATAATAATAATAATAATAATAATTTTTTTTTCTATGTTAAAAGGTACGCAAACAGAAAGTTCATAAAGCCTGCGCATATATACTTTAACGGAGCAGGAACACCCACTGCTGCAGGGTATATACCTTCCCACGAAATGTTTAAAAGTCGTATTTTACACTATATACAAATTAAGAATTTTCTGTTATAAATTGTAAGACGGAGGATTATACATTTTTTCGTAATCTCGTAATTTCTTCATCCTCCAGGAAAAAACATTCTATTTGCGCCACTGTATATATTATATATATATCTCGTTCTTTATTATTATTATTTTTTTTATTTATAGTTTTAAGTATTTTCGAAGCACAACACGAAACGAATTAAATTCATATAATAATACAGCGGATTTTACGAACACCTATACTACAAACGTAATATTATGACGCCCGAGGCGTAGTGAGTCATCGAAAAAGTCGATGAAAACCAGTTGTCGCGGTAGCCTGCAACTATAAAATAAATTATATTTTCAACTGAACGCGCGATTTACGCAAATACATACTGTACTGGTCCAGCATAAAAAAAAAATATTTAAAAGGACAAGATATATGGTATTGAAATAGAACGCGATAGATAATAATATACAGGATTTTTTTTGTGCAGCAACGGTTCGTAAGGTTTTTTTTTTGATAATTACGGAACAATGAAATGGGATTTCGAAAAAATGGTAAAAAAAGCGCGTCTCTTCGTTTTTGTAGACTGACGACTTACGAACATTTTTCAAACAGAGTGTGTACCGACAAATAAAAAATTGACTTAAAAAAAAAAATGAACAGATTCTTATATGTAAGTAATAAGTGTAGTGTTAATTTCTCTAAACGTTTCGATAGTCGAAATATAAATTGTTTATACTATGGCCACTTAAAAGTTTGATAATTAGTAAATGAAAAAATAATTGTATTCATTAAAATATATAGCTTAAATAAATCTACTATATATCAGAACTATTTTTATTAATTTTTTTTCTACTGTCTATTTTGTATTTATATAATTTTATTATTATTATTACACTTATTCCAGTAGAGTACGCAAGTACGCTAAAAGTATATCGAACGAAAATTTATAATTTCGTCCACTAAAATGACCAGAAAAATAAACACTACAATAGAGTTCTTTAAAAAATAATGGTTTTTATTTTTGAGAAAAAAAAGTTATAAGGATGATTTAAAATTTTTAAATTATCACAAAAGATTGTTCGTCGAAAATATTCACAAAAAACGCGTGTTTGCAGTTCGTTCTATTGAAATTTTTCATTTTATAATTCGATAGTCTTAAAAAAAAAAAAAAATAATAAATAAAAATAAAATCTGTGTATAAAATATTATATAAGATACACATATGTTATATAACCACTCATTATTGTATTAGTTGTGTGTCTGTTATTGGCGAACTTTCCAGTTCGTCATCATAATGTTATTTACGGAAATCAATTCAAGGAGTTTTATTTAACGTAGGTATATACATTTAACCTAAAGTATTAAACGTTATAATTATTACTATGACCATTCACCAATTACAATTAATACGAACTACGCATACAAATGTATTTGAAGATAAAAAAATCCGATCCTATATATTATATTTATTTTAGATTTTGCACGATTGGAGCTATAGAATTCGAGTTTATCATAATGTTTTTTTTTTTTACATTTATTAATGTTTTTTTATCCGTTAACTCGAGACTTTAAATCGCAATAATCATATGTATTTTTTTAACTAAACACCTAATAAATAATAAATATATATTATACATGTTATTAAAAACAGAAAGTTCAGAGCGATTTTTAATCAACTTTTAAAAATATTGGGTATTATTACTAATACATACATAAGACTTGAATTTGTATAAAATATGAAATATAACAAAGTATACACATATATATATAAAAAAATATATATATTAACAATTTTTTCACGTGTAAATACGCTTAGGTTTGAAAACAATTATTAAATATTTTTAATTTTCTATATAAATAAATTCTAATAAGTTATGTAAAAAAAAAAATAGTTGCGTATTTTATTGAATTTTCGAAAAAATATAGGCTTTTTCATAATATTGTCATTAAAGCCATCGCTATATAGTTTTTTTTTTTTTCTATATAGAATCAAATGACTTTGGAACAATTTTATTCAATATAAAAATCGAGTTTTCAGATGATTTATTATTACATCCGATTTCACAATAATAATGTTAACAAGTTTGTTGTTCACGAATAGTAACGAATAAAATAAGTTTAAAATAAGTCACTTTAAATATACTTTGTCCACTTCGAGAAAACGTTCAAAATATTTATACTGATTATTTTTGGTACAGAAATCATGTTTTCGGTTTCAGTAAAATATCGTTAAAATGTAGAGAAACTACGCAAATATTTTTCATTTATTCTTATGTACCACCTGCACCAAAACCGTATATAAGTGTATTCCGTGATCAGAATTTTTAATGTTTTCAACCCCTTCTTATTAATAATAGTCTCGTCTCATATTCGTCTTATATAATAAAATTTAGGAATATTAAAACAATTTCGAATAGATTTCTTTTTTTTTTGATTCGTCAACTCTGTGAGTTTAAAGACTGTTCCGTGCGGTCAGTAATTTTTTTGTGTTTTCGAATCGCACAGTTCGTTGTCAAATAATATTTTTATCAACGAAAATACCGATAAATGACTGTATATATACTGATGATATTGTAACAGTATTGTCGCGATTTTTTATGCGGCATTCGACGACTTATAGATTACTCTCAAAAAAAAAAAAGATGGAAAAATTATTTTACGCTTGGAAGTCGTTTTTTGTTTTGTTTTTAATGATTACATATTATATTATAATGAGATGATTTTGTAAAAAGAAAAAAAATTTTTTTTATAATTCCATTTATGTGTGTATAGTATATGACAATTGCAGTGGCGCAACCAGGAAATATTTTCGGGGAGGGGTTATAATTTATACAGTTATCACTGATAACTTAATAATTAATTAAATTATTTTAACTTTTTTCAGTAGCCATAATTATCACACATATGCAACAAACTATTTTATTATATTTAGTCCATGATTTCCACATTTTACGTAATGAAAAAAAAAAGATTTCGGGGGGGTTGTAACCCCCAAACCCCTCCCCCTGGTTGCGCCACTGGACAATTGACATTTCGATCGCGTTTCGTTACTGTTTATGCGCATCGGTTATGAGCGCGCTCGCGTTACACAGCAGTATTCGACCGCGGTATATTATCGTGGAAAAAAAAAAAATGTAATAAAACGAGAAATACTCGTATTTGAAACGACACAATTAATGTACGACGAACGTAATAAAACGATTTATTATTATTATTATTTTTCTTTTTTTTATGGAAATTGTCTTGACATTGGGATTCTTTATGGAATATTTGTACACACATTATATTACTTACTTTTGTATACGCGTGTTTTATATTGTTTGCGAACGTTTATACGCTCGTCGCGACCTTTATAACGAGTATATGTACGACAATATTGTTACACATATATATATATATATATATATACTTTAATCAGTGTTGTAAAAGATACTTTTAAAAGTATTCAAATACAGATACAGATATACTTGTTTTTAAAAGTATTAAAATACGTATTTGAATACTTAATGAGAAAAGTATTTGAGTATAAATACAGATACGTAGTAAAAGTATTTACAAATAATTGTAATTAAATTTTGTTTAACATTAGTTTTACTATAATGATTGGACTCCTAAAACTAAAATCACTTATTCCCTTGGACCAAAACATAATAATAACACTACCTATAACTTTTTGTGTGCAGACTAATAATTATACACAGACGACACAACTCACCGCACACACACACGAGTACACGATACATGAGTATGGAGTGACATCCGGGAAAGAAAAATTACAAAAATATAATTTTATATCTTATTTGTTATGTTTTTTATTTTTATTTTCAAGAAATTTTGTTTTCATATTATACTTCAACAATTATTATAAAATATAATACATAAGAATATAAAAAAAAAACATTTAAAATATTACAATTGGTACATACAATATTTAACAAGTATTAAACTAAAAAAACCAGAAGAATTTGTTGTGTTATACATATAAATTTATACGTTGACCATTAACAATGGACTTCGACCTGTCGCGACCTGGGATAACAATCTAATCGGTCTAATCGGAATTACTTACATCGACTTGAACGGAAAAATCACAACAGTGAACAACGATATACCCACAACCAAAATAGTTTGCAAACCCATCATAAAAAATTATTATGAAAAATGACAAAAGTTTTGTTTCATCATAGTTCATGTCACTAAGAAAGATTTTTAAAAACATACTTGATTTTAAATACAGATACTCTAGAAAAGTATTTAAAATACTACTTGCAATTACTCTTTTTAAAAGTATTTAAAATACGTATTCGAGTACCATAAAAGTATTTGAATACTTTTACTTAAATACTTCACAACACTGACTTTAATACTTATAAAATAGTAGTTTATTTTAAAAATAATATATTTTACCAGATGACGTTCAAACGCAAAGTGTTATGCCTTAACACACACGCACAATGATTATTATTGTAATATAATGCGCCGATTGCAGTCGTCTATTACGCGTGACTTATAATGAAATCTTATACATTTAAAACGGTATATTCAAATCGTTAAGAGGCAAACGTGTATAGGCAAATACGAAACCGTTCAGCATGCGCTGCCGTTGAAAATACAGGAAAACTTTCGAAAATCGAAATGTTTAAAAACGTTTCACCGCGGACGGGGAAAGAACGCCACAGCGTCGTACTTATAAAAGAAAACCAATAATTTTTACACAAAATATATATTACATTATATTAATTGTAGGCAATAATACAGAGCTGTATTGTAGAGATTTGTATATGGAACTGTAAAAATATTATTATTTAAATGCTTATAACTTTTTAAGAATCAAAGGTATTTAAACAAAATGGTTGCGTAATCGTACAGGTAATATTGTAATACATTTTTGTGTAAAAAAAAAAAAAAATTCGGCGTCTAAAATATGATGATTGCGTAGCCTCCAACAGAGTTTTTTTCCCGCGCGAAGCAATTATTTTGACGAAAATCACAGGATAGTTTTCTCGTTGTATCCGCCAAACAGAATACGAATTATAATTGGACATATACGTTTTCTTATAAGATTTTACCGTTTTTCTATTTTTAAGTACGCTGCGCGTAGAATTTAGAAAAATCAAAGTATATTCTATTATCGAAACGTATACGTTCTAAAGTGTATGTTGAACCTACCGACCTACAGTGACGATATAACTGCAGTGTTAACCCGACCTTGGAGTGTTATTATTTCGAGAAAGTAATTCGGTGTTTGAAACTTCTGTCGCCGTTTGCTTTTGACACGCAGAATGCGAATATTGGTATCATTCAGTAAGAGATTTCTTTTCGCACTCGTGAATCGTGCAAAACTTTTTATGATTTTCCCGTTGTTTCGGTCCAAGTTCAATCGTACGATATTTTTTCGAGATCGTATAAAACTGTTAATTTTTCGATATAGAAAAATCACTCTTCTTCACATATTATATTTAGGACCTTTTGTTGCAAACCTTGAATGTAAACAATGTTTTTCGTTTGTCTCGTTGTTATAAGTCGTTTCAAACGCCCTGCGGACAGCTTTTTGTTTTTTTTAGCTACAAGGCTTTTCTGTTCAATGCTCGTTATTCTGTTCTTCGTTGGCGTTTCGATGAAACGAAATGATGGACGAGTTTACTTGGCTCGAATGAGTATGCGACAAATCTCTATATATAACAAAGAATCCTAAAAAACTTTTCTCGACGCGAACCACCATTTTAATAGAAATTTAGTAAATTAAAAATAAAATACCACTAAAATACCAATTGCCATCCATTGTCTAATTTACCCAAAAAATTTCATTGAAATCTGCCCAGTAGTTTTGGCTGGGCATTGACGAATCAGTGTGTTGATCAGTCAGCCTCAGAGCTGAGTATACTTATTACATTTTCGACATCAAATAACGCGAAAAAAAATTTAAGTAATTCTACTATTAATTTTAAAGCGAATATGGGGTGTATGTATACATTTATATATACGATTTGTACCTGATTCAGTAAATAAATAGTTTGAAACCCATTAACAATTCATTATATATTTCTATGGACATTCAAATTCAACTTTTGCAATTCACGAATACGTTAGATTTGTCGAGCTCTTTTCCGAGACCACAACATAATATTATGTATACTATTAAAATGCAAAGGGTATATTTTTAGACATATATATATATATATATATTATAAATCAGTTATAATATTTTAATACAGGCGATGGATTATTATCGTACGGTTTGCAAATAACCTTTAAACATGTTATTTTGTGTACATATTGACTGTTATTTGTATAAGACAATATAATTTTATTTCTTCCTTATTCATAAAGCACGTCGTTATAAACACGTAAAATTAAATTATTATATTGTTAACACGATCGGTGTGTACCCGAACACATTTTTTAGCACGATGGACTAACTAATTAGAACGTATTGTTCAGATAATCGCCAAAAAATAAATATTTTTCGTCGCAAAGAACACATCTGATTATATATATATATATATATATATATATATACGCCGAATTCGTGAAATTGCCGATTTCGTGAATTCGGCAGAAAAATTGCCGATTTCACGAAATCAGCAACGCTATTGCCGAATACATAAAATCGGCAATTTAGTTACCGAATTCACGGAATCGGCAGACTTTTTGATGCCGAATACACGAATTCGGTTGCCTATAACATGAATTCGGCAACGCATTGATCGATACCTATACACATATTTCACTACAAATGAATTGCGTCCTAAGATTATTTTTCACATAAATTTTATATGAATTCACTACTCATACTTTTGATTACATGTATGCACATGTGATTAAACATTTGTATATTTGTTTATACTTATATATTACAGGGTAATTTGTGTTAGGTGGTCGGTTATATTAGAGACAGCATTCGGCGTGCCATCCGGGTCATAGCTGCCACAATAATGAAGACACAAAAACAACCAATTAAATCTAATTTATGTAATGTTATATAAAATAAAAAATATAAAATACAAAATTAATTTTAATACAATATTATATTTTTATAGAAATAAAAAAAAGCCTTACTGATTTCATGTAGTCGGCACTTTTATATTCTTTATAATGCCGCTTTCATGTATTCGGCAACGGCGTTGCTGATTTCATGAAATCGGCAATTTCATGAATTCAGCGTAACATATATATATATATATATATATATATATGTGTGTGTGTATTGATTCTATCGAAAGACTAATAATTCGACACGAGTTGAACGTTTTATAACATTGTAGTGTGTCAACATATTAATATATATTTCAATTTTTTTTATATATATATTTTTGGAATTATTAAATTTTAGGCAGGTATTCGTGATATTACGTTTATTATTATGTACCTACTTGCTATTTGCTATTAGATAATATGTTATTATATTAACGCGTAAATAAGTTCATCTGTATTTTACAAGGGCATCAAGTAATACAATTCGGTAATATAGATAAAATATTGTAAAGGTAGGCGTAATTATTTTTGAGTTTATCTACGTCGTATAAAAATGTCATCGTGTAGAAAATTACTGCGCGTTTAAGGAAACTGTTATGAGTTATTACTTGTACGTTTATTTATATATAATAGACAAAATCCTAGTTGTATAACAATAATATATATATAAATATTAAACCGAAAATAATTATTAAATTATATTATAGTTATTATATAATATATTATATTATAATTTAACGTATTAATATAAAAATAAAATATATAAAATTTATGATTTAACGGTTGATACATCGATTCAATCGCATGCATTTATTGACGTTTTCATCGGGCGTAGAAATAAAATTAGTGTAGGCCAATGTTATCATATATGTTTTACGTAAATATGTTTTAATGTTCGTTGCAAAATGTCTATTTTTTAATATTATCAATACATATTTTATTCGGATGAATTTAAAGGAATACGATACCTAATATGTTTACGAGTTTAAAACATTAAAAAAACTATTAACCCTAAAAATAATCGTTTAAGATATTTATTGAAAACAGCTAATGTATATAAGTGTGTTGTCAGAAAAAGTCAAATAGAATTATTATCAATAGGCCGGGTGGTATAATAGTTAAGGATTTTTACTAATTTTCTGAAATAAAGTTAACGAAATTTTTTTTGAACTGAGTTAAAAATAAAATTTAAATACAATATAATATAAAATATTATTAATATTTTTAATATTAATATTAATATAATACAAAATATTATTGACACGAGTTATTATTATTATTTTATTCATTAATTTATACAAATATATTTTTCAACAATATACTCGTATATGAAATCTGGAATTGTTTATATCTCTATACTCGTTTTCGGCGTATTAGGTACTTTACGCTTGTCTCGAACGTGTTTAGATAAAATGTTTTGACAGATAAATAACCTTCGGCAATGAAAATTCAAAATTCAAAATTTATTTAGACTAAATAATAATAATAATAATAATAATAATAATAAAAAGTTAAGTTGAAGTTAATGCGAGGAAAATAAATAAACTAATTAAACGAAGAATATCCGTTTATAGTTAATTTTAAATTTTAAATTTACTAGCTATTTAATGCTTAGCTTTGTTTATTACAATTTTATAAAAGGTATATATATATATATATATATATATATATGCGTGTATATATTTTTATCTTAATGTTTTATATTTTAATTTTTATATCTGTATAGGTAAGGTCAAATACATTTTATCAGTTATTTCAAAATATACCCAATAATAATATATTATAGTTTTATTGATTTTATAGTTATGCCAGCTAAACACGTATGTACATAATGATTAATGTGTATATATTATGCATGTACATTTTACTAATAATATAAATTTAAATTAGGTACTCCCATTTCACATAATTTCAATAATTTGTAACTGAGAATTATATAATTGTTTTTAAGTTTTATATTTAATTAAAATAATAAATAAATAAACCGGCTTAATTGAAAATCTTTCAAAACGGGTATAATATAAAATTACCAGCTTATATATATATATATATATATATATATATATATATATATATATATATTATACAGTATATCTATACTATTGTCTATTTGGTTCTCACAATTATTTGGCGATTCCACAAAGTTTAAGTGTTTTAAGGTATCGTTTAAGACGTTTAAGGATCAGAATTTATTTTTGAGTCTATAGATAAATAATAGAAATGACCTATAAGAATTGAAGGTTATTGCATTAATGGACCATTATTTATTATCAATCATATTTGTATCAATCTCATTAGTGTATATTTAAAGCTCTTTAGAAATTTGTTAGGCAATGTTTTTCGATTTTATTCGAATACAAACAAATACCGATAAATTCACATTATAAAAAAGTACACTTTGTTTAGTATCAAAACTATGACGGCAACAAATTTAAACATCATTATTTTATTATTTTTATTATTTATTATTATTATTATTATTATTATTATTATTATTATTATTATTATTATTATTATTATTATTATTATTATTATTATTATTATTATTATTATTATTATTATTATTAGTTTGTCTAGTAATATAATATAAAAATTAATAATGAAAACCATTATGACTCACCTAAAATAGTTCGAAGTAACAATTGAAATATTTAATAATAATTTATAAATGCGCTAGTAAGCGGGAAAATTACTCATTTTATAGAAGCACTTTAAAAAAAATTACTTGTTTTATTTTTTGTTTCCATGTTAATAATATACAATTAAGAAATATAGAATTAAGAAATATTGAAAATATACTGATTGAATTTTGACTTTTCTTAAAACTTTATTTAAAATATAATAACGGAAATTGAAAAAAAAAAGTTTTGTACGCACATCGAGTCGAAATACGAATATTATAAATATTAACAGGAGTTAATGTAGGCAATTTTAACATGTTATTTGTATACTTATATAATTTCAACGCAGAATGTATGGAATGAGTTTTGATAAATTAAATGCGATTCAGTAATGAAAGTTATCATAATTACTAGTCCATACGCAGTAAAATAATTGAACGTAATTTTATGTATTATTATTATACACTACTATAGTGACAGTATAGCGATTCGAAAAATTAATTGTTAAATGTAAATAAATAGGTATAACTTCGATATAAAAAAAAAAAATTATTTATCAATATAAATGTTTATAAAAGATAATTTGTTATCGCTTAAATTCAAACAACTATAATCTATATATGTATATATTATACAGAGTTGTGTATCGTATCGATTTCGTTGTTGCCTTGTGATATATTTTGTTATTTAAGTACTTGGAATATTAGTTCGCAACAGAGCACACGGTGCTGGATATATAGAATTGTTTGGTTTGATATTTACAGTCAGAACTTTGTCGTCAGACGCCCACACAGTGCATTTAATGGAATAATATATATACATATATTTAGCCTTATTAATATTATTTTAAACGTGTTGAATACAGTGTTAGTAATTTATTCTTTATACTAAATAACTGAAGTATTACGATAAGTGATCAATAAAAAAATTTACAATATCATCCACTTAAATGGTTTTAAGAATTTAGCACGTTAATACTAATATCGTTAAAGTACTACTTTATATGTTATCTAAAGAGTTATTGTAAAAACAAATAATTTTGTTTAAATTGTTAATTTTACAAAACGTAATAATACAATACAAACGACATAATAACACATGTATTTTACTTTTAAATAATGATAAAACAGTTGTTTAAAAAAAAAAAAATAGAATTTTATAACATCTCATATATTATACGAAACAGCTAAAAATCGTTTTGTAAGCCAACGCTTTTATACATTTTGTTCGAATAAAACAAATTATTATCATATATACACTGCAACGATTTAGTAGGAAATATACATAAAAAAAAAAAAAAACGTTGTTCCCTTTCGTGTGTAATATATGTGATAATCAACTGGAAGTAATTACAATCGTGCACCGAAAACCGCTACATTAAACACGTAAATTGAATTAATATTATGTATATACGTATACCTAAGTTTTATTATATAATATTATATAGTTGCTGTACTTGTATTCTATGCGATTAAACACACGTTGCAGTACCTATACGATGTACTCTTTTCCTCAATTCAATACAGATACAACCAGAAATCAAGGTTTTTATAACGCGCGGGGATTGTATATTTATAATTAGATATATAATTTTTTTTTCTAGTGTAATGCAACTGATCATTATTAATCTGAAGCTAAACTCATAAATGATTCGTTTGCGTATTTATGTATATATGTATAGTTTAAAATAAATCGAATGAAATATTCATAAAAAAAAAAAAAATAGTACGTAATATCATATATAATAGGTATAGATAATAATCGAATTTGTATGCACATAATATTTATCATACACGTAAGGTGAAACACTTTTAGTTCTATGTATGGTATTATATAGTTAGGGTAATTGTAAATACTATAATTATAAAAGGAAAACGTACAGACGGCAGGAGTCTACCTATATTACGTGCAGGAAGTCGCGGACACTCATCTCGTTTGGTTCACCTCGACTTATGCCGTAATATACACGTTCAGGGGCGTAATTAAGGGGAGGAAGAGGGGGATAGATCACTCCCCAGAGCCTTTTTTTTAATCATGTATAAAAAAAAATAACTGAAAACTGTCATCATCTATTGTAGAGTCAAAATTTTTCTTATTTTTTCCTATTTTTATACTTTACTTAAAATCGCTTTTTTATTATAATGTTTGAATATTGTTGCCGCACGTATCTTTCGTCAGTATGCTGGTACGTGTACGTACGCGCGGGATGGAGTCGCCGCATCGACGACCGTGTTTTTTTACTGATTTGTAGTATAGTATGTGCACAACAAGAAAATTTATAGTATGAAGGGTGTGTGTGAAGTTTCCCATTGCACTGTAATGAAAAACGAGGGAAAAAAGTAATCCCCCTCCCCCCAGAACAAATTTCTAATTACGCCACTGTACACGTTCCATTATTAAATAGCTTTTGAATTCGAGTTTAATGATAATAGTTATTGAAAATTGATTGAATATTGAAATGGTTCAGACGTCTGGGGTTATTTTCTCGTTTAGATACGTTAAAAAAGGTACCTACTTTAAACTCCGTATCGGTGTAAAATCAATAAATCTTATCGTAATCTGCAGTCTACTCGTCTGGATGCACTAGCTGGTCTGCCAATCTTAAATTGCATCTAAAATTATAAATTGATTTATCTTCGCCGCGCACCGAACGAACACACGAGAGTGTGTGTACATCACGCTGATAATCGTTCTGAAACGGGATAATATTAACCTGTGTAAGGCTTGTAACGAGAGCCAAACGCGTTTCGGGATAAATCGATATCTCCGTTTAATTAAAAATCTCGATAATTGAAATTTTTAACGTAAAAAAAAAAAAGAGCGTTAATCAAATTATTAAAATAGCGTATAGATTTCGTTGAAATATATACTCTTTGTTTATTTTCGTTTTCAGACTATAATATAATATATAGTCGTTTTATTAAAAGAGACAAATCGTTTTTATGAAAATAACCGATTTTCCAGTAATAATTTACGTAATATAAAATTTTAAATAAAAATCTAGACGACAAAAAATTTCATATATTTCTTATTTATTAAAAAAAAAAATATATTAAAGGAAAACTCGTTAGATTATATATTTACGTGAATTATATGCGTAGTGATTCGTTGGGTACGTTAAGCAGGCGTTCTGTATAGGCAATATTACGTTCTAAAAAAAAAAATATTAAAATAATACGTATTTTGTCGACTGATTTTCGTTGTTGAATAGTCGCGGAAATTAATTTATTTAAAAAAAAAAATAAAGTTTTCATATATCCAAAAACCGTGTGTAACATATTATTTAATGCGTAGGTATCACAGGACGTCCAGTATCGAACGAAAAAGAAAAAATTCGAATACGTCTCCGTTAAACGTAATTCAGTTGCGAAAATGAGCTTTTTAACGGTCGACCGTACAAGTTTAATACGTACCTGTCACGTTATTTGACAATATAATTTTTTATCGATCAATTTTTTTTTTTTTGACAAAAATAATATAAAAAAATGATATTAGATACTTACTTGAAATTAATTTTAGAATTGTTTAACGTTCAATAATATTGTTGGTAAGATATTTAAATGTGTCATAGATGGTCAACAATTGAACAACGACCTAATTATTAACTCAACAAACAAAAAAAAATTGTACAAATTAATTGATATAATTATTTTTTTTGGAATTTTTCATCACTCTAATATATATATATATATATATGGTCCGGATTGATATTTTACAAACAGAACGACATCAAACCCTCACGACGTTTGTGTCCAAATTTTATTATTTTCCTACTCTCTAAAATATTCATAACAGAATTATCGTATTTTAAATAAATGGTACAGTTTTGATGATGTGCTAATTGCTAATGCGTAGTCGTTCCCTATTTCATGTCGTAGGTACCCATACACGGTCGGAACAATTAAATATTATAGATTTTATACAATACACTGGTGTATGCTCTCAAATCATGTTATACTACATGGCAATTGCATTAGCTGTGAATCGGGTTTGTTGATAAAATAAAAAACTCACAAACGAATTGAAATGGCATCTGTGTGTATACATATAATATTGGCACGATAATAATAGTAATACATAGGTAATAATAAAACAATAAAACATAATAACTTATTACATCGAAATAATGTATTGTTAATATTTCTCTTAAATAAATATTTCTATATAGGCAATTAAAATTTAAAATACTGTAGTAAAGGCTTAAAATAAATACAATAAATTATTATACTTAACCGACAGGAATGGAAAATATCAATTTGTACTAGAATATGTACCTATTGGTATAACACAATTCGTTAGTTATTCAAATGAGCGTATACATTTTCGGCAGTATATATATATATATATATATATATATATATATATAACCTTTGTCTACATTAGAAACTTAATAATAATTAATATATACAGAGCGGACATAAATTATCGTTTGATCATGAGTTTTGTGTTTTTGAGCATCGATCGTTTACATTTTTCTATTAACGGAAATAGGACGGTTTTCTATTTTTTTTTTCTTTATAAATATTAAATGGCGACGGGCCTGGGTTTCAGTTCCAAAAATTGGAACGGTACGTCTAGACTTCGGTTACAGTGTTCGACAACGAGGTGTCCTCTTCTGTTGGACGTACCCACCACAATGACCGAATCACCTTTCATCAGCGTAACGTCGCAATTTCCTTCTTCTGAAAATTGAAATGTCATTCATAACGTTAATAAACGTAATATTGCACGCAAACATCAAATCATTAAGAATATAATGTAACAATAGGCAATAAAAACAATAATCGATCCAGACAGTAGGTATGCACCTAAATACCGATCTACGCTATCAAAATAATAATACTTTTAATTTTCAAGTCGACACAAGTATTGTTTACATCATTAAAATACGCAGTTAAAATACCTGGAAAAGATTTTTTCATGATACGGCTTTGTGGGTATCCCATTTTTGTGTTTCCAGATATCGTGTATGATCGGCTTGGAGGTAATGGCGGAGGCCTTTCCTGGAAAACAGTAATAATTTTTATGTTAATTAGCCGATAATATTGAGTGTATCGAATTTTTATTTTTGATCAATCAACTCCATATATTATTGTAAGAGATTACGGAAAAAAATTCAATAGGTACGATAGGTACAGACAGATTAATTTCTATAAAATAATAGACACGATCATATTTTGTTGAATATTCACACCGAGAGAGAAGTTTTAATAATAAGATTTCAATTTGGTTTGTCTGATTGCACAAACGTTTGAACACGACAAGATTGATCAAACTGATTTCTCTCACATATGTATACGTATAAAACATAACAATTATTATGTTGTGGAAAACGCATTAGAAATATTTACCAAATTCAAGCCGAAAAGATTACAAGTCTGTATTATTTTCTGATCGAATTTTTCAATCTGATCAGGTGGAGGCGTTCCCGTAATAGGTTGTGGCCTGGGTCTCGTCAAAGTCGCCGTGCCGCTGTTGTTTACTCCAGTGTTAGGAATTTGACTGACAGAATTCGAGTTGATATTACTCATTTTCCTACCGTTCATGCCCATCTTGTTGTTGAGACCTAGTTCAAACAAAATCGAATAATTATACCGGTCGACATAAGTTGTATAACATATTAAATTTTGAGCACTATATAAATGTTTATATATATTTTTTTTTATTTAGTAATAACACCGATTTAAATTAATACAGAAAGAGTGTTACGACAATATTGTCGGTATCAAGTTATACAGCCTTTTTGAAAATTAAAATATTAAACGGATATTACGAGAATCGATCAATAATTAATGTTGCTCAAAGTCAACGAATATATTATTGTTCATAACGGGTACCAAGTAAAATATTTTTAAAATAATCACAAAGCGAAAGAAATCTAATACACATACATTGTACGATCGGGTTCGACACTTGTTGCATTTGCATGACTCGTTTAGTACCCGGCCACCTTCTTCTGGTTCTCCAGCTTCTCCACGTACATTGGATCAATACAGCCGCATTATGATGAGTGTGCCACCTGAGTTTTTCCAGGTGTTGCCTTATACCCTCACTGAAACACAAATTTCAAACGCGTTAATTTTACGAGCGAAATGAGATCTGCTGGAAAATCGTTTAAACGACCGCGGATATTTCGTGAATATATTCACCTGAGGAACACGTGTCTTTTGCCAAAAGCCCAGCTCATGCTCACTTCACTCTGTTTTGTGTCTATTTTGTCTTCGATGCACTGCAATATTAGATGGCAATCTTCAGTCGCTCGATCGTCAGTTCTCAGGAGTTTATTGAACGGCGCTAACATTTTATACCTCAGATTGAAGGCCTTGTATCGCATTCGATGAGGATACCCTAAAAATTAGGAGAAAAAGAAAAAAATAATTGAATCGTTAATAATTTTCGTTATAATCGTGTTATTTTTCTCCTTTAAATAAACGATTTTTACCTCCCGCCATCAAATTCACAGTTTCTAATACTTGTAACGAACGTATCTGTCGCATTACAACTGCTCTGTCGAATCTGTCTGGCGTTTCTGTCGCGTTTGCCTTGATGCAGCGGACGAAATGGGGCCTGGCGTGCACTAACGATCTCAACAAATTATCTAGGCGGGTGTGGAAGTCTTGAGTCAATGTCGATACAGGCTCGTTACCGTTCAAACTGTAAAAAAACATTGAGTGTACACGTGTATAAATAATTTCCATCTGAACTGTTAGTCGGTCAATGTAAATTTATTTTTGTATCGTAAATATCACAATGTGTTATTAATGTAAAAAGAGCCAATAGTCGTTACACGTGAATATAATAAAAAGTGTATTTTACATGTACCGTCGATTATTATGAATATCAATGGGTATTGTAAAAAAAAAAACCTATTAAAAAAAAATACTGTATTCGACTTACAGATCAGAATGTGACGTCGGCGATATACGGAATTTAATTCCTCTCGGTCCAGTTTCTACGCTGTACAGTGCTTTCAGCTCACTCCCAAACAAGTGCGTGGCGAAGCCGAACGAACACGACTGTTTATGAAACACAGACACTAAGTCATCGGGTACTACGTCCTTGTTGGTTTCTAAAGATCATCGCGTTATAAACAAATTATTTTGGATAAAAAAAAAAACCATTGTTCAAATACTTATATAATATATATGTAATGCGAGTACATAATAATTATTACAATCAGTTATGGATTTTTACCGAGAAAATCGGAGGCGTCGTACACGACCTTGCCGGAGAAATGTTGTATGCCGAAAGACCTCTGATCGACCGTTTTTGGTTCGAAAAGTCTAGGATTGTTTCTGTGTTGGTTTTTCACTTTTCGCAAATACAACTCGACAGATCCGTTGTTGGAACACTCGACGTCCAACATACTCAGCAATCCAGTCCTCTGTAGAGAAAAACGCGAATTCGACACAAGTGTTTTAGTGACGAATTACAGTAAAATAATAACATAATAACCGTTTGCGCCTTACCAACGACGAAATGAGATCGATGCAAGGCACGTTGTCGACGTAATCCACCTCCACGTCACAGCGTATTCCTTCGTCGCGACAAGACTCGATGCTGGACTTGAATATATGAGTGTTGTAAAAATGTTGCATCGTTTCGGCACACAGGTTAATGCACAAGTGTTCGAGTTGACTGGGCTGCAGTAATCATATCGGTTTAGTGTTTATTCGGATCAATTATAATATATTATTATAATCGTGTATTATACTCCGGAAACATTTGATGCGCGATCATTATTTTTTTTATTGCAATAACAATTACCTTTGGCTCTTCGAACCCGAACATGTCCAAGATCCCGATGGACCCGTCCGTGGCATGCCTCGCAATGTTCACCGCGTTGTTCAGGGCGGCCATGGACTTACTCGACTTGGAACCGGCCGTGCCGACGGTGGACGCGTGTTGACTGGCCACTTCGGCTTGATTGTGCACCGAATCGTTGGAATCGCTACTCAAGGTACCGAGCGTAGAACCGAGTCGTTTCAAGCTATTCGCCCTGCGCACTATGGTAGCCACGGTCCTGCAGTACAACGCCTTGGCCAAAGAGTCTCTGATCGTATTCGCCTGGAAAACGAAATGATATGAACCGTATTTTATTATACAAGTGTTTACGAGTGAATATCGCGGTACAGATAAACGAGTATATTACCATATTCGCGTCACAAGTTGTTTTTATCAGTTGAGTGTTTCCCCGGGTGGTTTCGGAATGCGTCCTAGTGGTAATGCCGCGAAACAATGACGGGAACGTGATGCCGAGCAGCCTGGCTACTGACGCCAATTCAGTTTCGCCTTTGGCCACCACTTCGCCCGACCCGTTGTCCACGAAATTGACGTTGCCCAACAGCAATACCGCAGCCAACACTCTTACTACGTCCATGAACGGTATACCCAGTAGACCTTTTGTAAACGATATATTCGTGTTTTGTTGTTAGCAATCGCAATTTTCGTCAAAAAATAATAAATAAATAAATAAAAAAAACCCGGTTGGTAGATTATTACCTAAACACGATTTCCACGACTGGAATCTCGCCGCGTCCTCGGCTTCGTCTTGTTTGGTGTCGCCGTGCATTAGGTATTGAAGGTTCGTAGGCGAGTATCCTTCCAAGTTTAATTTCACTAAACGTAAATGGATTTTTAATGTAACGATGGAATAAAAAGCCGTGAGCGTTGCAGGGCGCTGTGATGGATCACTCGGTCGAGTATATTATTTGAACGTAATAAGCGATAAATCATTTGTACGGGGGGCGGCGGGGGATGGACGATTCCGAGCGAAACTCAGTTTACGGCTGTTCGACTTTATAATGACAAGCAATATAATCATGAAAATAACCGAAGAACAGTAGGTACATATTTTAAAATAAAAAAGAAACCCACCTCTTTCCTCTTGGTTGAGACCGGCGAGCATCTGGTAAAATATATGATAATTTTTTTCGTTCGGCAGCGGACGTACCACTCGGGTCTGATCCAAGAAGTAACAGTGTATCTTGGTCCGGTACAGAGCGCCGTCGGTCACTTGTACTTCGATGAAATGACCCTGCACAGTGCGAACGGTAAAGGAAATGATTTAAAACGATATACGGATCGCAATGACGGATATATTTTGGTACTTACGATTCGACTAGATTCCGAGTTCGAAGACGTCTTGGCAGATCCCAAAGACCGTAACACGGTGAACGCTGCGGCCAAGTGTTTGAACGCGTCCGTTTCGGGTCCACCGCCGGCCACGTCGAATAACTGTCTCAACAGCAACATCGAAGCGTACGTTTTGCCGGATCCGCTAACGCCTATAAACATTTTGTGTTTTTTTTTTTTTTGATAACACCAACGTTCTTTTCCGTATATTTTTACAATAATACATAATATTATCCGTAAATATATATGTACACGGATTATATATTGTATACACGGTTAACTAGATACGCTATATAATAATCGGTACTGACCGGAAAGTATGATTGCTTGCGGATAACCGGATTCGGTTTGTTGTCTGACCGCGTCCAAAATGACCTTGTGCAACTTGAAGTCTAACGTCGCGCCTCTCATGCTGGTGAGCGTCATCGGATTGCCGACGTCTTTGTACGAGTTCATACACAACAGGATGGGACCGACGTTGGTCTAGAAAACAGAACGTTCGAAAAGGGTGTTTTTTTTTTTAGTTATTAAGGAATAATATTAGGGATAGTATTGTATAGGGATAGATTCGACGTGGAGCCCCGCCGCCGGTCAAAAGTATTTTCCCCCCCCCATGGTGGATACCAATTTACTGTCGTCAATTTCGATTTTAGTACAAAACATACGCACAACGTTGCAGTGCTAGTCCAATTAAGACAGTTAAAAATCAGTTAAATTTGAGCTCTTAAATGACCACAAATGTATTCGATAAATATCTATCGAGAAAAAAATAATTTTTTGTTTTATAACTAGTTTCTATTGTGAGTTTGAAATTTCAAACCTATGCGCGCTCGTAATAAAAACTCTATATATGATAGAGAAGAACCCGAGGCGCAGAAATTATTTTCTATCGTTAACTGCAAAAACAGTCCGCGGTCAACGGACCATTAAAAATATTCACTATTTATACCGGAGAGGCTTAAAGCGTGTATTACACACGTACGTGTATGTAAGTTTTCATGAGAAAAAAAAAACTGAAAAAAACTAAATACATATTTTAAATTTCGTACGACGATTATTGTTAAAACATATTATATATTAACAAAGTTCTTAAAAGTTCTTTTCTCGCCTTCGGTTTCGCTAACAAATGTCGCGTATTAAAAAAAATATATTTATATATATTGATTTTTGGTTTGGAAAACTCAAATATGCGGTCTCGGCGTTATTATTATTATTAATGTTGTTGTTGTTGTTGTCTTCGTGGTATCGTTTTGGTATTTTTTTTTTTAATATACATTCGAGTAATTTCGTTTCAGTCTTGGCGGAGAACAAATTAGGGGTTTCTGTAATTACTGTCAATCCGTCGTCGGCCATACGCTGAATTCGAGGAGCCCAACAAAATAATATAGAAAACAACGATACGCCGACTAGAAGTCTGATGCGTGTTACATAATATAATATAGTAGTACCTACGTGGTTTTTTTAATGGAACCTGTGTGTAGGTACATATACTATTAGACCGCTGCTGCTGATGCCTCGGGGTAACAGCCGACCGTGATGGCGAGTGTATAATACGGTTTTGGTTTTAATTTCACGTTGCAGGAGGGAATATCGCGTCCGCCGTGATGAGTCGCAAAAGATTCATTTCGACCATCGCCTTTGGGCGTATAATTTATATATATATATATATATATTTTACGGTTGAATCGATATAATATATAAATAATAATAATAATAATTGAAGGCTGTAGCAGTGAACAACGCGCGAGTAAACCGTGCAGCGCCGCCGTTCCGACGGTTTTTTAAAATTTTATTTCATATAATCACACGGTACCGTATTTTCAACACACTCCGCCCGGCATTAATTACCAAAAAAACATGCACACGCCGCGGTTTGGTATGAGCATTAAAAAAAAAAAAAAAATCGTTTTAATTAACTATACACGCGCATATAGTTAATATATCTTGTACGGACGTGGTAACGGAAACTGAGAACCTCTGAGCGCAAAATACGGACCAGTTCTCCATATCGGGACAAACAGAGTTGTGGGAAATGGCCTTTTAGCACCGGTTTATCATAAAAACGGCAAAGAATACGACGATTGCGAGGACAGCAATAGAAAAAGCGGAGGTTAAGGACGTTTTGGAACGGAAATCGGAAGGGACACCGAGACAAACCAAGAAACAGGCGGCTAGACGCGTAGTGAGAGGAGATTTATAGAGTAGAGTAGGAGCCGGGAACCTGCGGCTCCTTATCATGCAATCTGCGGCTCTTTGGAGTATGCATCAATTTAAGACTTATTATTACGTTTTTAATGTCTACCAATTCCCGATGAAATTGTTCAGTGAAATAGATTAGTCGTTTTTTCTACTATATTTTTTATCTTAACCAGTGCTGCTCTTTGAAAATCGTGATTTTACAATATTTTTGAAAAAATGGCTAGTTTACACGAAAAGGTTCCGGACCCCTGTTCTAGAGCCTATAGAAATACGAAATCGGGAGATAGTATAATAGTTTGTGACCGGGATAAGTGGAGACGTGTAGTGCAGTTATAGACGCCATTAAAGAAAAATCTCGGATTTTATAGCATTGAAAAACAGTGAAATATGCGCTAAAACAGTAGTGAAAAAAAATATGCTCTATAAAAACCGCGAAAATAGCAAAAAAAAAAAAAAGTGTTTTTATTTAAGTAAAGGTCCGCGCACAATGCCGAGATATCGCGATAATTATTTATCTAACAACAGATTATAATATGAAATGTCTAAAGAAATGTGGTCGTTTAAAAACACCACCGTAACCGGGAATATAGCACTGAAAATCTTAAACGCTTGAAGTACTCTGTGTACGATTTTATACGCTCGGAATTCTCGATGCACAAAACACATTTATAGTTTACCGTGATATTTTCATCGCGCAGTCATACGGACTAAAAATGATCAGTGAAAAACACTGAAAATGATAATCGACTTTTTTTTACATTTTTCGAGGAGAATAATGCAGGTTAGGCTACAGCAGCAGATACACGATCTTCGGGATCGCGCAACCGAGAAAATTTCTCGAAAAAGAAAAGAAAAAAAGTGGTAGACGCGTATAGGAGAGGATTATTGTTTTGTGTACCGAAACGTCGTCACGGATGCCACTCGAAACCATCGAGAGAGAATATTTCACATTAGGTGTACCGAGGCCGGGAAAAATAATACGATTTGTGATGGGTCGACTTCTCCAGCGTCATCATCATTGCGCGGTCATAAATATTAAAGCCCTTTTTTTGTTGTTGTTACGTAACGCCCAAGAACGTATAGGTGTGTACAATAATAATATAAAGAAAATACCGCCGAGTTTCTGTTTACTTTTTCTGAGATCGGAGACGCGTAGACGAGTATACATACTGCTATACGTTTGATCACTCGGTCGGCTGTTGTAACTGTTCGGTACAATACGCGCGGTAAACAAAACGCGTTAAAGGGGTGGGAAACGGGTGTTTTCTATCTTTGTCTCACGAAACACAGTTTCCTATTACTTCCATCTTACCGATCGGTCTATAGTATGATGCGAATCTAAGGATTCTGAAAACAGATTTGAATTCGTCGTGGATTTTACTATATCGATTAAAAATATTCAGTATACATTTCAAAACTCTAAGACCATTATATTATCGAAACGCCGCCGGAGAGACACGAATAATGGGAATTTCGAGAAAATCTCAACTAAAACGTGTTTGGCAGTATTTCGGGCCGCAAAACTATTGAGAAAAATCGCAAAATTAATACCATCACCTCAGCAAAATCTGTAACCGGAAAACGAGTATACGAACGCAATGTTCTATCGAAACACTTCTATACTAGCCTAAAAAGACGTACGCGCAAAAATAAAAATATAAACATCAATATTGTAAGACCATATACCTTGCTTCGCTCAGAATCTGAAAAAAAAAGGTACCCGCCCATTATGTTTACAAGAGATTCGTGCGCACCGAGTAAAATAGGGTGTGAAAACGAAAAAACAAAACATTTCATTTGAAAATAATAATTCACGGACTCTCGCCAAATTTGATATTCGAAAACGATAATACATTCGTATCGAAATAATTTTTTTTCTCTACATTTTGCGCATATTATCATATTATAACAATCCGCGTTAGATCCACGGGTTTCGGCAATTGTATAATGTTCTGTTAAAAATTCAAGACGTCTGGGAAGTTTTCACACAACGCGGATTCGTTGATATTATATATATATACGTATAACATATTATATACACAATTGATATTCGACTCGTTGTAAGTGTACACCTTGTACTCATAAGGGGGAAAACAAAATTACACGCCGGTAAACAATATAGCAGGCATAACGTGAAATAATAATAACATTATCCGCGGTGTGTGTGTGTGTGTGGAATCCTTCCTCTCGTCCAGCTCTCGTACAGTGTATAAACGAAAACTAGATGTAAACAATACAATTACGATTCAATAATAATTATACGTTTCTATAATATTATAGCATCGCGTTATAAAAACCGTACATCGCGCTGCCGTTCTTTTATACATACAGAGAGATAGAAACGAGTGTAAATATATGAGTATCGGGTTTATAACTATAATAAGTATTGTAATTCAAGACGATGTTAGAATTATATGTTATATAGTGGTCGTTTATAAAATAAATTCGTCGATTACGAATCAAATTCATGTGCGATAATTAAGGCTCGGATTTACGTGCATTTTCGTGTTTTTTTTTTATCAGTCCAAAAAGTAGCTAGATAGTAGCTACAAGTTTGAATCACAGTCAATAGACATGAAATACGAAGGTGTGAAAAAACATAATTTTTTAAGAAATAAAAAAAAAATATGCACGAAAACACATAAGATAACAGAAAATACTCACCAGATAGCGTTACGACACAATATAGAGGGCGTGGCAAAAAGGCGCGTATAAATAGCGGTCAGTCTCGACCACACACCGCAGTCAGAAGCGAACGACGTTGTTCACGCCTGACTGCCGTGACAACACTGAGCGGTCCGACGGTTTCGGACCGCTATTTATAAGCGCCTTTCTGCCACGCCCTCTATGTTGTGTCGTAGCGCTATCTAGTGACTACTTTCTTTTCCCGTTTTATTACGGTCGGCTGACGCACCATGTCTGTATATGCGGGTGTTTAGTTTGACGCTGACCGAGCGACCGATCGTACGCGCGTATGCAATCTTTATTATTTATTTATTATTATTATTTCGCGTATTTCAATGAAAGATTCGTTTTCCTCGTTGCACTCTAAATAGTAACTATACGTTTACTATTTATTTAACGTTTAATCGTTTACTCGTTTATAAACTGTGTACGACCGACCGAGTTTTTCGTCAGCTAGGAGGGGCGAAAATGGAGCATAACCATAACATAATTGAACCAACTTACATGACACAAGTCGGTGTTGTTACGTCAGAGATATACTAGATTTAAAAATATTTTAAATCCCATGGGGAGAGGGCGATCCATCTATCACCCCTCCCCCTCCTTATAACCGCCACTGGCGTACGTCTAAATTACATTTGAATCGTTGCCCGATTCAGTAGATTCGATTTAGAATCGTGTCGAACGAGTCACCGCACTAGAAACACTACCGGTGTGATGTTGAAGTACTATAATCGAGTAGCAAAGCGCAAACGTCTCACGCTCTTTCGAAACGTCGTCTACGAATTTACGTTGTAAAATCTGCCGAAAACGATTCCTGCGCGGATGAAAATTGCCGTTCAATTCTCGAAAATGAACTCGTTATTACTACGACGTTATACCACTTCGAACCGGTCACGAGTCGAACATCAAAAATCCACACGAAACACACGATCGTTTGGAAAATAATAAAATTCGTCACGACCTATAAAAATATTTTATTATTATTGTATCGGTTTTAAATTTTAATTGCTCGCGCCATGTGTCGTAACTGTCGGTCGAGCGTAATATTAGACCATATTATTATTATTATGGACCTATTAACCGTACTCATACGGACCGCTGCGCCTTCTACAACTCCTGCCGTATGAAAAACTCGGACGACATTAGATAAGCAAAAACGGGAGAGGGGATGTTGAGAAAGAGAAAAGAAAAACGAATTCCATTATTTTTTTTATAAATTTGATAACTCCGTTAAATTAGATGATTTAGCACTTTACGCGATCGTAATAAAACAATCGTTTCATTTTTATTTAATCGACCATTGGTTATTGTCTTCTTCATCTACATCCGTACAGGCTGAACGGACCAGTTTCGAGTTAATTTTTTCGTTTCCCCTCTCCCTTTATTTGACTATATTGGTTGTTAGGATCTAGAGATATGCAATTCGCCCGAGAAAAAATTACACATTTATTAAAACGAAATAAACGAATTTATTTGTCTGTTTTTTTTTTCACAACACTCCCTGTATTTATCCGACGTCGTCTGATTTTCTATTGCGCCCTACAGGCGCAGTCCATACAAGTTGTTGTGATGTATTCGTCATATAATGTGTCTATACAGGACACACGAAGCAAACGCGAAAAACAGTCGTCGCCGGATGAGTATACGTGCAGCAGTGGCGTATTTAAGGGGAGTGTCACAAGGGCCCCTCCCATTTGCTGTGTACACATTAAATATTAATTTACATTTTAATATATTTTACGAATGTTTATCAATTCAATACTGATTAAACTCGTAATTATTACAAAGCATTAAAAATTAATTTTAAATAATATTGTAAAATCGAATATTATTTGAAATGCTTTTATTTTGATCGTAATTTTTTTTTTTTTTTGGAATTACGATTATTACATTCATTTTAAATTTTGTTGGTGTCCCCCCCCCCCCCCCCAATTACACATTTCTAAATACGCCCCTGCACACGTATAGATTTAGGTCCGCGGTCAGGATGAATTGCGCGCACGTTTACTCTCCGCGCGTGAACGAGCGCCGGGTTTTATGTGCCGCGTCCGGCGGAGAGGAGGAGTTGGACGATCGTAAAGTCGTCACAAAGCGTTTTTGTTTTTTTTATAATTCGCGTACACTGCACCAAAGACGAAGCGTGCAGTTGGTACGCTTGCTGCAGGCTTACGCCCCGGGGAGGGGGATCTATCCGCACCACAGCTGCACGATCATGATATTATGTGTTATACAGTTATGTAGTTCTAAATAAAAAAAAACATTTTTTTTTTTTTGAAAAACAACGTCAGAAAACATATAGTGAAAAAAAAAACGTTAAAAATTGTTTACAAAACCATTAATTTTTATTTAATCTATACACCTGTACATTAGCAGTTATTGTTATAAATATAGTTGAAAATTCTATTTTTTTTTTCAATATTTGTGGAAAAATAAATTTATAAAATGTTTTAAAATTTTACGGCGACGGCGCAAAACGGTAACACGTGCTGCTTTCAAAAAAAAAAAATAAATAAAAATATGACTCGCGAAACGAACGAATGAAACGCGTTATAATTTCACCGGCTCTCGGGACCGTATCGACAAACCAAAAAAAAAATCAAAAATTACATAAAACGTCTCGCGTTATGATGGAAAACGATTTAAAAATGACGTCCAAAAATAAAATAATAAAGCGTAAAAAAAAATAAAAAAAAACCGAAATCGCGGGAGAGCTTGAGATTTAAAACTCGATTAAAAGCAAATTTCAATGCGAAAATATATAATAAAACAGATCGGCCGTCTAATATTTCCAAACGGTGTCATCGTCGATTCTAACGAGTTTCGAACACGCGATTGCCAAACAAGTCCATAATCGCGAATCGACGCACAGCTGACCGCGTGCTCTGTTCTGGGAAAATAATTGATTACTAAATTCGTTAAAAAAACGATTTCGACTATCGAATCAATCGTTTTCTAACTGTTTCGGGCGACCGCGGTCAAACGGTACAGCGGACGTGTGTTGTAACCGAAGGTTTTCAAAGGCCCGCAACACGAATGAAGGTATCAACGAAGTCTCGACCTATGTTATCCATAATAAGGCTCATAAGAAATCCGGACACACGGATTTACACCAACAGTATGACGAATTGACTGAGCGATTGCCCTTATGCGTTTAGTTACAAATCATACGGGGTCTGATCGAGTAAAAACAGGAACAGAAAATCACATTTTGCCGCTCTTAAAATAAACTCCCCCGTAAAGTACAAAAAGGACTTACTCCGCCCGTTTCTCTCTCTCTCTCTCTCTATAAAACATCGTATTATAGAGAAATACGTATTTGTATTTTATCGAAAACGATGTTTTACATTTGTACAGGAAACGCGGATGACAAAAATTATGTGAACTGGACGTCAAACGAATCGGGCCGTCTTGACGGATCATCGAGAAATTCAACATCAAGAAATACGCTCATCGTATTGTATTAAAAACGTTCTCTAGAACATTATTTTACTCACCGTTTGAGTTAACGCTTTATCATCGTGCACAACAATATTTAAACTGATGAATTACAGTGTCGACACGGAAATCTTTTTTTTTTTATGTAAAACGTCGACTTTTCGAAAATGCCTATATATAAATATATCGAGCCGGCCCTGGACCTACACTTGTTATTTATTGAAGATCTATCAAGTCACGAAACAAATGAATTGTTCGAAAATTATATACGTTTTTTTATTACATAAAAAGTGTTAATGGCACGTTCTACCCGATTCAGTTGTCTTTGTCTGACACACGCGTAACACAGTAAAATCTGGTTTCGCATTTCCAATATCCCGAGTAATTGGCTAATTTTTGGACATGATGTGACCTACGATATTAATTCATAAAAATAGCATAATCTATGACACGTTGGAATTACAATTTTCGATCAATCAAAACAAAATATTTATAATTTGATTATCACGTTACTAACGCACTTGTAAAAAACTAAAAATACAATAATTTATCGAAAAAATAATTCCTACGTGTCACAGATAATATGTTATTTTTATTAATTAATATCATAGGTCATCGTGTCCGAAAATTAGCCAAATTACTCACAATATTGGAAATATCGAAACCAGATTTTACCATGTTACGTGTGCGTCAGACAAAGACAACCGAGTCGGGTAGAACGTGCCCTTAAGACGAAAAGAAGAAATAAAGAAAAAAAATACGTATGAGCGACGGATAATATTTATTTGTATTTTTACACTACTCACAAACATTTGTGTCGCGCAGAACCGACTGTGCAGCGCCTTGAGCACGGCGTCCTCGGTCAACGGCCCAGGAAGATGGATCAGGTCGCCGCCGCCGCCGCCGCCGTCTATAGCGGACCCGTCGTTGCTGTTACCGCCACAGCCGCCTCCGTTTGCTGTTGTCGTCGTCGTCGTCGGTCCGTGTGACGACGACCGACGGCGCGCCTGTTGCTGCTGTTGCTGCTGCTGCTGCTGCAGGTTCGTTTCAGTCTTTTGCTGTTGCGCCGTCGCTGCGGCAGCCGAAGACGACGACGACGTGGCGGCATTTACACACTTGGCGGACGCTGCGGATTGACATCCGTTTTGCGATTCCTCTTTGCCTTTGAACAGTTTATCTGCGAATAATATAACGCCGAGATTTCCATGTAAAAATAAAAACTTAAAAAAACCGGAGAAAAAAAAAGGACTTTTTCGCGAAGTTTACGCGACCGACGGTATACGCACTTGGAGAGGTGGGGGAAAGGTAAAGCGAAGTGTTGTGGATGACGCTTAAGTGAATTAATTATATAGATTTTATAGAGTTTTGTTATGACTGTAAATTTGAAAGCGACGCGATAAATCATTGCAGCGTTCGATAAAACTATTCTGAGCGGAGCTTCGGTGTATATTGTGCTTTGTCGACAAATTTAAAACGGTTATAAAAAGAAATTGCGACTCGGACGATTTAAAAGATTTTTTTTTCGAATATAATTGTAGTAACAAACGTCTGACGTTGTTTTAAAGGATTAAAATCGAAAATTATATTTTACGAATTAAATACTTCAAAACACACAATTAGGCTATAAACAGCGCAAAATTAAAAGAAACTTTTTGAAAAATTTGTGTCGTTAATACACACATTCGGTGAAAATTTCTATGACCAATTAGTTTCAAAATTACGAAGGATAATCGATTTCGAAGGAATCGCGTTTTTACCGTATTTATATAATTTTTCGGTAGTTTTTTTCCGGCGCTTATAAGAAAAGTATTGAGAAAATCGAAAAATGACCTATCTAAAGTACCAATTAGATGTAATTTGTTGCCGGAAACAAATTGTGACTGTAAAAATCAGAGAGCACTCCTGATAGAATTTTTGGGTACGGACATAAAAAAAAAAACATATCGTTGTAAAACCAATACGTTCCTCGCTCTGCTTAGAATCTAAAAAAATGACGGAAAGGTCATAATACGAGCTCTATACGCGTTTTCTTCTACGTGTTTAGACCATTAGTGGGTGGCCAACCCAAATGATCTCGCGGACCACTTTGAAAACGCAACTTTGGGCTGCAGCATATACAAAATTATATATCCTCCACGTATCAGCTGATTTAGACCCAATACAAAAAAAAAATGTTAGAATAACAATTTAAAACGGAATGAATTATTATTGTTATTCATAGATACATATGAACGTAGATAATACAATAATTATAATAACGAAATGGTTGAATATTTGATTTATTCGATTAGCGAGATATTGTTATTGTTTCTCAACTCATAGATTTCGAAAATCTATATAATATCAACGCGTGTGTACTCGCACATCGCGTAATTATCGGTGTTGCAGGTTTTCGTTTTTGAAACACGAGGATTCGCAGGAGTTTGATCCGAAAGCGCTCGCGATTTTTTTTTTTTTGCGTACCGGATTTCTCAAATCGGAAATTTTTAAATGATCATACATTTACATACGCATATAAATATGTAAATTCGCGACACAGGAAACGTTTTCTGCGCAAAAATAAAAATTATATTTTTTTGAAAACGTGATAAATCTGGCCGCGGAACGGCCACTCCTGCCGTTACAGACCGTCCAACGACGACGCGTTAATATAGTGACACGGTTTACTTATACGGTTAATGTAATATAGGAACTGCAGTTTTTCCATTGATCCAAGTCATTTCAGTTAATTATTATTAATTTTTTTCTTCTTTTTTATTCCGAAATCCGAGTAAAATATTACTCGTTCGGCGCGTTCGAACGCGTTAGTCAGTGGCGTACATTCAAATTTGTTCTGGGGGTTTAAAAAAAATAACCAACACTAAAACCATCCCTTTAAACGGCGCATGAAGGAATTTATGAGTAGGAGCCGATAGTGTACACAATACCTGTGCACCGTTGTAGAGTGTAAAAATTAAAACATGTTATAACGCGCAACGGGCCTTATAATAATATCACAATTTTTTTTTTTTTTTTTGGTCCTGGGGGGGGTTTGAACCCGAAAACCCCCCCCCGTATGTACGCCACTGGCGTTAGTATATTTGGTACCTGCAGTAGTGACGGTCTGCAAAGCGGGTAACGAAGTCCTGGGTAACACCGGAGGCGGTAACGTGGATTTGGACGTGGATTTTCCGACGGCCTGCAATACGTTGTTGTTGTTGTTGTTGTTGCCGGTGAAATTCGCTGCGGAAGACTGTTTGACGGCAGCCGACGGCGGCTGGGGACATCCTTGGCCACCGTGGCCGCCACCACCAGCTCCCTGGCCCTGGTTCAGGCTGTTCCGGAGAGTGACCAGTTCGGTGCTCAGGCTTCGCAAACGTTGTTGCAAGTGCACGGCCTCGTTCGAACAGGACGCGTCTGCGAGAAAAGAAAATAGGAATTAATTAATTATAATCAATTAACACGACATTGTTCCTGCTCCGGCCACGAAAATCGGACAACACAATGTCCGATTTCCTACACTGGCCGTTATACGAGCAGTGGCGTGGCCAGGGATTAGTCGAATTTATACTAGCATATCATCGACAATACGCGTTACTTCGACAAGACGGAAAATAATTAATCGATTTATAGCAGACCAAACCAGAAATCCGTTCTGTACAAAGACGAGTTGAAAAAAAAAACGAACATTTAAAACGCATATTTTGCCAGATTTTAGAAAATTATTTTGTGCATATTTCTTGATTTTTGTGCACATATATTTTGTTGTAAAAAAAATGACGTTTTTCACGTCATAATGCTAAAGACAACATTATTTTGTTATTAACATAACATTTAAGAAAATGTTGGTGATTCAATTCAACGACACGTGACGCGAAATAAAACATACATTTATTTATTTCACAAAATATCGAAAACGCGTATTTGTATATTATTATTATTTTTTTTTTTACTTCACTGGTACTATTTTTTCGGTTCAATAATCATGCCGGCCAGAGACCCACCAGATTTCATAAAAATATTTTTTTTTTTTTTTTAGTACCTATAACGTGTAATATTGAATAATCCATTTTGCGTGTTTGATAACGATTTTTTTTTTCTCCATATTTCGTCTGTTTTATCTTCAACAACGTCCGAGCCCTAATAATAACACTACCTACCGTACAGAACAGTTAAACAGCACAACACGTCACTCGACAATATCTGACAGTCGATCGGGTTAGGTATATTATGTGTGTAATATACAAAATAATAATACGAGGAAAGCGTTATTTTCGGTTTTTAGTCTATCGGCCGTTATATCACCGTGACACTATCGTTCTGTAATCGACGAGCGAAGACGATAAAATCGTACGTTTTTTGTGCGTCCATCAAACAGATTTATTTTGTCGCGCGCGCGTTGTTATTAGTAAATTTCAAAACCAAACTATTCGACTGGTAAAATAATAATAATAATAATAATAAAATTTATTTCGAGACGTTCAAAACAGTAATCGGCAAAACGTTATTATTATTAACTTATTGTCGCACTATATAATAGAAATGTCTAGGGAGGTCTGAACCGCTTAAACTCCTCCTGCAGGCCACGGCACTGAACACAAGTGTTGTTATATACGCGAGTATCGAACAGTGCAGAGGTAGTTAGGTAGTTCCAGGTACAGAGGATTCTAGGCGCACACGAAATTTTATGAAATAACGTCTTCGTCCCGAGCAGGGGCGTAATTACGGGGAGATATGGGGATGGATCCCCTCCCATGGGCTTTCTTTTTTTACATAACATATCGTCTAATGTACCAAAAAAATGTAATAATTAAAAATAATACTTTTTTTGCGTGTTAACAAAATTTGTATTAGTATTTATCATAATTCATAGGTTTCCTCAGTTTATTGACTAGTTACTGGTATGATACGGTCAGGTTCATTGGCGGTTTTTAGGGGGGGGCGATGGGGGCGATCGCCCCCCCCTGGACGTTACTTTTACACATAATATCTATATTTTAAATAAGTACACAAAAATTAATATTATTATGACAAAAGGTAAAAAAATTCAAAAACCAATAGAATAAGTCATCTTCACTATCACAAATCCCAAAAAATTTTATTTTGAAATTTACATATTTATGCGTAATTTGTCACATTTGTCTATATTTTATTTAATCAGTGAAGCCAATGCCCGATTCCGCAATTTGAGGAGTACTGGCGGTGCATTAGCGGAAATCGGGTTAAATTATTGGGGGGTCTAATTCGCTATAAGACAATATACTAAATTGCCATTGAAAAAATTTTTTTCTCGCTTCGCTCGATATGTGTCTACATATAAATACATTTAAATATAATAATAATTTGTCAAACCATTTTTGAGGGGCTAACTAAACTTTTAGGGGGCGAAGTCCTCCAAGCCCCCCCATTTTCTACTAATGAACTAAACTACACTAGAGATATACATGTGAGAATGGGTTTGATATTTTAAATCGTCTCCCCCCCCTAAAAGTTTCGTCAAAACCGCCACTGGTCAGGTTAGGTCACTGAAGAATGGTCTATCCATATTCAGATTTTTAAGTAAAATTGGACGAAGTACTCAATAAATTAGCTAAAAAAAAAAAAAAAAAACGAAGAAAATTAGAAAAATTTTATTATAAAATATGTCATTTTTATTAAAGAAAATAATAAAAATACGAGTATCGCAATTACTTTATTAATTTCGATTGATTAACGTTTAAAGGGTCGTTAGTCGTTACAGTTATTATGGATTATCCAATAATGCTAAATTGTCTATCCCCTCACATATAACATTCGTAATTACGCCACTGGTCCCGAGTGTATATTATCGTATAACAAGCTGTACACCTGTACACATACATATTATATTATATAACACACTTATAAATTCACTACTGCCGCCGTGTCGAATCCCGTGTATTCGAAACCGAACAGAATACCCCCCCCCCTCTGGCGTGTGTATACGCTCTCTGTACGTGGACCATTCGACAAAATCGTTACGGTATTTTATATGTGAGCGCCCGTCGGGCCGTTCGGCGTGTGTCACACGAACGTACAAAATACGCGTAGGCACACGACAATACACGATTTCAGTACACTCACACGCGTTGGGTGGGAAAAAAATACACTGTGTATAGAAAATCCGTGTTGAAAAACACTTGTTGTTACCGCGAAAAAAATATACTACGGAAACTCGTGTTTTCATCGCTTATCATTATTATTTATACGAATAGCCGCAGGATTTTTTTTTTTATGTTTTTACGTACATTTTCACTGACGAGCGTACGTAGCTCCGATCGGACGCGTTTCGGCCACTATCCGTTTTCCTACGAACCGATACCACAGAATATAACAATCAGAACGGACACTGATAACAATTTACACGGTCAGCATGGGACTGGGGTAAAATCGGTCGCCACGTTTTCGGATGCGATGTTATCATCGTTTATACCGCGGTCTATATCACGGTATCTTCTAAGGCCGTGGTCAGTGGCGGATCTAAGATTTTTTTTGGTGGGGGGGGGCCCAAAATGTATAATTCTATAAGTACAATATTTAAGATTTGATGTAAGGCCTTCAAGTAATAACAGTATAAGTTATTGAACAATGAACATAAACTATAAATTACAGATAAGATTACAGTCAACATTATCGCAACGACCACTATAACGACGACTTACAATCATTAACTACGAATATAATATAACAACCAAGGGTGGGGGGGGCACGGGCCCCCTTTGAATCCGCCACTGGCCGTGGTTTATACTGTGCTATCAACGATAAATCGCACATGGCTATGCGTATATCAGTGTTTATTCTTTATTTTGCGACTATAAAGTCCTTGAACATTGATAACATCGCATCCGAAAACATGGCGACTGATTTTGTGATAAGGACTAAGTGTCCACCCCCTGCTGACACGCACGCGTTTTTAGCGCATAAAAAAAGCGTATACGTTCAAGGTCAGAGAGAATTTTTTGTGCTAAACGATACGTTTTACGAATATATCGAGTATTTTTATTTAAAAATTTCACAAAAAAAAACATTTTATAAAAAAAAAAAAATTCGAAAAGAATATTATTGTGACCTACCCTCTCCCCCACGGACGCCATGCGATTAGATCGCGTGAAGTTTACCGTTCAACTTATTTAGTAAATTAACTTTTTAACATTTTTTTTTTTTTTTTGAACGTGTTTTATTATTATTATTATTTTTTTTTAGTACACTTCTTAATAAAATGAAATATCCTAAACAGTATACGTCACCGGGCATTATATTATAGATTAAATACGCGCGGGTTGTTTGAGTTTTTAAAGATCAGAATTAATTTATAACCATCTTACAGTGGCGTAGCCAGGATTTTTATTTGGGGGGGAGGGGCTGAAGCTGATAATTAATTAATTTATATGTTAATAATTAATATTTATAGACGGCACCTACTAAAACATTGATTATTTATTAATTTCGGGAAGGGGGGCTGCAGCCCCATCAGCCCACCTGGCTACGCCACTGCCGTCTTATAATTTTTATTAAGTAATGTTATACTTTTGGTTTTTTCTTTCTTTCGGTATTTAATACGTTATTACGAAACACCGTGTATTTTCGATGAAAATATTCTAGAGCGCATAAAAACATCATATTTTTAGGATTTTAAATACGCGTATATATATCCGCGATCCATACTCGTGAACGTTACGAAACGTAAGTAAATTCAAAACGGTTCGTTGTCTGAAAGTTATTATTAAATTTGTATAACGAGTAGTAGGTATGCGCGCATATGTATTGCAGCAGTTAGAAATGATTTTTTTTCCTTTCGTCGTACTCGTGTCCAGTACTGCGTACGTTCGAGATTCGTTTCACGTTAAACAAATAAAACGTGTTTTTTTTTCTTCTGTTTTTTTTTTTCTGTTGTCTCTAAAGTCGTTTCCGAATAAGAAGAGACTGACACGCGCGCGCGCGCGCACACACACACAGTATTTAATAGACGAACGCGCACGTCATATTAACATAACAACAGCCGACGATGACCTTAAGGGGCCACGACACACGTGTGCACTAATGGAACCTTCCGTTTGTACGTTACGTTTCCGTCGCACTGCAGCGGTGTAATCGCGCGGGAGGAGGACGTCTTTGGTCCTTTTTCGGTTTCTGAACGGAGCGAAGAATGCGTATTGAGGGTTTTACGTTGATGCCAGCCGAAAATCCTATACCAGAAGGAGTGCTCGTTACAGTCATAGTTTTTTTTTTGTTTCCGCGGTGGCAAATCTCATCTGTAGTTGGTGTGTTTTCCGATTTTCTCGACACTTTTTCGAGCGTCAGAAGAAAAAAAACCTATCGAAAAATCGTAACACGCAAAAATCACGAGTTATTTTTTTTTTTTATAGTAATTTTGAAACTAAAGGTACAGTCTTGGAAAGCAATTGTAATTTTGCCCTCTATTCCCCCGTGTAACCTGCACCGGAGTTCCTATACGCGACGTTAAAAACGTTAACGGACCCGTGTAAACGAATATGGGAACGGGCAGGACGCTTACGGAGGCACAACGCGGTATATCTGTAAACGAGTATACTATACTGACAGGTGAAATCAACGGTAGACGACTTAGAGGCCGCACCAGGCGGATGGACGCGTTGGATGCAGACCCGGTAAAGGTCGCACGAGGAACGAATGTGAGCCGGGAGATAGTGAAAACAGGGAGAAATACCGTGGAATCAGCGAAGGCCCCGCCGAACGGGCTGTAAAAAAAAAAAAAATCAAAAACCAAATCGTGTCTATATAATAGTTATTGAACGTATTATATACACACGGACGTAACGATTAAAACACAACTGCAACAATGCCGGATGTACAACGACGAAACGGTTCTCGCACGCGTATAGAGAAGTAAAAAAAAAAAACGATATACGCGCGTTGATGATTTCCAGCTGTGTTTACTGTGGACGAGAAGCGCGTGTACAGGATCTAACGATTTACAAGATTGAGGCCGTGTATTGTCGATCTTCCTCGCCGCCCGCAGCCTCCTCCACCATCTGTAACACCGCCGCGCGGTATCTTTCGTACGAATCGATACTCTTGTGTGTGTGTGTGTGTGTGTGTAATAGGACGTTTTTGATAAATTATTATCGCGACAAGTGACGTGGGAATGTGAATATTTTAAAGACGTGACCCGAGACCGCGCGTACACAAGCCGCGTTATGGAACACAGGCGCGGAGGTCAAGTTTTGAATCGCCGACGGATCGTCACGGGGCTCTCTTGTCCGCACACAGCTAATCGTTTTGCTTTTCTCGACGCGATCCATACACACGAATACTTTTGATATCTACGAACGATATCGGGGAAGGGGGGGGGAACTATTATAATAATAATTAATATTCAGGGCTCGGATTTTAAATTACTGGTGTAAAGTACGCGCTATAATATTTAAAACGTTAAAATATGCCTTGAAAACTAAACAAAAAAAAATAAAATAAATTTTTAATCGAAACTCTTTTTTATTATCGCACTACATTGATTAAATATACTTAATAAATATATAATCAATAATAATAACTGTCTCGTAACGACAGTTTTTAAAAAAAATCTATTTATGATTGACAAATTTCTTTCTGTAATTTGATCGATGGCGACACTAATGGCGTCGCGAACTCAAAGAAGCCAACACGCGAACGACCCAAAACCTCACCAATTTTTTTTTCGGGTAGCAAACGTTCCACGGATTGTACATACTTTGAGGGGGACCACAAAACAACAATATTCTGCCAAAACTTCGTGAACAACCGTGAAGTAGACGAGTGAGGCGGGTAGGAAAGCAAAATCGGGACATTTGTTTGGCTACAGCATTTTTAAATAAAAAATTATTCGTACAATAAAACGTGCGCCGCGGTCGGGTTTAAAACACCTGAGGGGGGAGGGGAGAAAAAAATATTTTATAGACGCAACGTTTTATCCGCCACGCCGTCGACCTTATTTCAATATAATATTATGTTGTGTTGAAAGTCGATTTCATATATAGGTACGAGACGTAGACGGTATATATATATATATATATATATATAAAAATCGTTTTCTTTCCCCACCCCCCCGTACAATATTTAGGCGAGTCTCGCGCGGGATGGGAGGCTGGACGGAGACGATGGAGAATTTTTTTTTAATAATAATAATTCCATAATTAATTCACCGGACCGTCTGCATTTGAAATATAACGCGAGCGGTTTGCCAATCGGTTATAATATTATATTGAGAGAGAGAGAACGTGCAAACTGGTTTTCAGAAAACATTTTCGGTGAACATTTGTGGCCCGGCGGCGGCCCTGCCACAGTGACGCGACCCTCGTTTATTAAACGACGACCGTCTTTGTGCTGCACGCCGCTATACGAAACGACGCGGCGGCGGGAATGAGCGTTTGCACGACGATACTCCGCGCGCTACTATATTTTATATTATTATAATAATGGTTTGATACGTTGTTATAATATATTACATGTTTATGGTTTATTCGCATTACTACTCCCGAGTACTCTTTAAGTAGTCTGAGCCGGGACATAATGTTTATTATATTAATATAATATAAATAACACAGCGAATGTTCGAACGGATTTAAATCGAAAAATATAAATCCAGCCAAAAAATATAAATCGAAAAGTATAAATAAAGAAAAAAAAAAAAAGATGAATATTTAAAGTTATTATTGTTATAAATTAAATACGCCTATTTCAAGAGACTCGTACAATATCCAAATCTCCCGGCCATAGGGTTTAATCTCTGTGAATTAAGGAGAAACTTTGCTGACATTATATATGATTTATTAAATGTCTATACTGGTTCCCCTTTATTACTTTCTATGGTTCATTTTAATATACCCAATCGCTGTTCGAGAAAATCTTAATTATTTTTTGTTCCATTTCATAAAAACAACTATATAGTTCCGCTTCGTTTTTTCCTAGTAGAGCCTTTTTCATTAGTCGACCTCATTACTGATCATGCAGATTTTTTTTTCATGTCACGAAATATATATATATATAAACAAAGTGTATACTCAGCTTTGAGTCCAGTCGTTATTTGAATCAACACTATTATTAGTTATGTTTATTTTTCATGTTAATCATTATTTATTATTAGTATTATTTTTTATTGTCTATTTTGCATACTATTATCACATCTTTTCTCAATATTGTTTATCTTATTTTAGCTCTAGTTTTATATAAGATTTAAAACACAAAAAAAAAAAAAAGTCTATCGAATTTTCGAATTTGAAGACAATAATATTCAATGTTTTTTTCGACAATACTTATTATTTAAACGATGGAGTCTGGGGTAGAAAAAATTGCCTGCGAAAACGGTCGCATACAATCCTATATAAAACGAATCCCTCGCATTTGTTAAAAAAATAAATAAACGAATAAAAGAAAAAATTCTATCCGGAAAGGGAAAAAATGTAAAAATTAGACGAATAATCTTTTGATAAAAAAAAAAAAAATTAACCCATATGTTTTCGTTTCAACAGCTGACTGTCTGACGCCGAAGAAAGCCCGCGGCACTCGTGTCAATTACTGTTAAATTCGCGTCAATACTGTATTCTGTCGCGCCAAAATGAATGTCCCTACATTCCCTGAATCATGGATAATAAACTGAATAAATATTTTATTCCATGAAAAATTTGAATATTTAATAATAAAAGCAACTTCAAAATGACACATGAACAATATTTTTATTGAAATTTCACGACATATTTTAGACCGATCTCCACTAGACAATCATCTTTCGCAATTATTTTAAAATTAGATTACATCATCATGATATTACCATCAGTCAACCACAACAAAGAATACGATGCTCTTACACCAAAATTATTCACTTCAAAAACCAGTGACGAATTGTCATAAACATTAAATACATAATATGTTTAATACAGTAAACATATTAATTTATATGTGTATTACTTTATAATTTATAATCATTAAGAAATGGAAACAAATGTCTTGTAAAAATTTAAATAATAAATAATTCAAATAGTCTATAAACTAACTGCGAGTAACTTATTGCACTGTACATTATTGTAGTGTTGAAAACAAAGATTTTCGTGGAGTAATAAAAAAGAAATCAGTCTTTCCATGATTACCCTAACGTTGTATTGGCGACAAACATCTATATAGGCTTGCGTGGTACGCAAAGCGCAGTCCATTGGTTTATAGGTCTATGATTCTAACGTGCAGTAAGGACCCGAATTGGGTAATATAGGAAATATCGAATGGGGGCAGTCGACTCTATGAATTCGGGCATCCCACAACGGTATAAGCACACGGAATAGTGCGCAGTGTTCCCGGAAAGAGACGTTCTGGAAAAAGATACTATAATATTATTGGGGGAAAAAATGAGAGTTTTAAACGTTAACTATATATAATCCTAATAGTATAATTATATAAAATAAAAATCAATAAGATTTCTCTTGTCGCCCTGCAATGTTATCGACATTCTAATATTATACGATATTATGATCAGTATATAAAGTAGAATAAGGAGTAAAATTTAAAAAAAAAAAATTTTTTTTTTTTGTTATGGTAGATGGGATATTATATTACGATCCGAATAAATCTCGGCAAAATGTATTTAGCCGTTGGGCAATAGGAAAAATCCTCAGAATAAGCCCTGCGAGTATTGCGGGTATGGGATGGGGAAGGGACATCTTGTAGTGTATATCGAAATAAATGACTAATGAGCGACGTGTGCAATGTACAGTGTACACTAGACTCGCGCGCGGTGTACCTGAAACCTGAAACGGTAAAAAAAAAAAAACACTCACGAGCAGCGCGCGTAGGTAGGTACCGCGAATGGAAGGGAGAGAGAAAAAAATATTTAAAAAAACCTTGGGGCGGCCCGAGGAGAATGGCCTCTGATTATTATTATTATTATTATTATAGTACGGTGATGAACCGTGAACCTGCAGCATGCAGTGCGTATTACAATATAATCTCTCGTCTAACACCGCCACTGACTGCTGCCGTTGCCATTGACCGACAAAACGTTTTCTTCCGCTTTTTGATGACGCGATCTCGCGCAGAAAAAAAAAATTACATAAAAAAAAAAAATCGGTAGAGTTCCAATCGCGACGCGTTTAAATAGAGGCACAGAAAAACGATATAATATACTATGTATAAACGAGTGTAGGAAATCGATTTGAAATTAGGTTTGAAATTTTAAATAGACCGTTTTGATCGGCGAATTATAATCAATTATAAAAATACTACATAATAAATCGATTTCGCGGCTCAATTACGTCGTTCGCTTAACTGTATTCTTTTGGTGCGAATACTAAGAAAAAAAATTTTGTTTGAAACGCTATTTGTGTAGTTTTTTTTTTCAAATTTTTATTTGCAGATCGTTTTAGGCCCGAAAAGTAGTTTTTTTTTTCAATATCGTACACAATCGTGCGTACCTAACAGGTAACGTGTGCCAAAACGAAATGGTCATCATGATACACAAGCGAGACTATACAGCTGTGTATACTGTATACCGGTTTGACAACAATACGTTCGAAAATCGTGATGTATCCGACACTGTTCCTACGCGTATTATTTATAATATTAAACGTCCGCTTAGCCGGACGGACAGTCAAGTCCGAAAAGAGTAAAAAATAAAAGTAAAACGAAAAATCTAAAATTCTGTACCGTTAATATTTTACAAGTCCGAAATATCGCGCGCCGAAAAAAATAAAAATGTACACTTTAAGGGGATTGAAAGCGGGTATTTTCTCTCTTTGTCTTACACACATGAAACATAGCAAAATAGACGTTTCGTACTTCCAACGTACCGATCGATCTGTTGGTGCGATAAGAAATTTGAAAACGGATTTGAATTCCTCGTAAATTTTACTACAAAACGACTTTCCCACTTTTTTCATTTCTTTTTTTTCATAAACCCTTAAAAAAATTAACTGAACAAATTTTAAAAAAAATTGTTAATAATTCATTTTTGAAGGTCTTAAAAAATGAAAAAAGTGGGAAAATCGTTTTGTAGTAAAATTCACGAGAAATTCAAATCTGTTTTCAAACTTCTTATCGCACCAATAGATCGATCGGTACGTCGGAAGTACGAAACGTCTATTTTGCTGTGTTTCATGTGTGTAAGACAAAGAGAAAACACCCGCTTTCAATCCCCTTAAAAGCAGATCGTTTTAGGACTGAAAATAGTATCCGTGTGACGAATTCTTAACGTTACTGATTACTCGCATATATTGCGTGTTACTCGTGATGCGGCCGACAATAATTTTTTAAACTATTTTTAAATGTTAAAGATTTAAACGCGCGCGCGCGCGCGAAATGTGTCTGGGGAGAAAATCAAATTGGTACACAACAGTTACGAGGACAGAAAATTGCTGTCACTTGTACGTGACGGACGATTTCCTGCGATTATAACCGTCTAATTTTTTTTTTGTAGTTTTAAGAATATTGTTGCAATTATAGCACTACAATTTGGTCGCGTTTATGTCACATAGGAATATTTTTAAAAAAAAGCCATTTTAAACGCGAACAAATAATAATAATAAAAAACATTATTTAAACCACAACAATATACTCGTACTTCGGATTATTTAATTTTGTATGGCAAAAATCTTGACGTGTGGACAACGCCGCGGGTACCGAACAATTTATACCCGTAACGTTAAACAGTTTTAACCAGTGCAGTGTTTACATTTTTCGCGCCCCGGGGCAACACAATTTTTACGCTAAAAAATTACGCTTTATATTTTTTTTTTGTCAACATACCATATTATGTCATTAAAAATTTACCGCCCACTTAATAACTAAAAAATTTGCCGCCCCGAACAACAAGGTACACTCGCCTCCCTTAAATACGGCCCTGGTTTTAACTAAAGTTTGCGAGCGTCAATAGGATTTCTGCATAGGTTATTTTAAATCTCACGTTTCTACAAGACGCGTAGCAAACGCGGTATTGAAACTAAAAGAAAATAATATATTTATACAAGTTTTAGCTTTTTACTTGTTTTTTTTTTTAATGAGGTTAGATGTGATTTCGGCCGTCCAGTAGTATGAATTTCATCAAAAACACATATATATTTTTTGTTCCCACTTATATAAAAAAAAAGAAATCCGATCCTCCATCCATAGACGATTTCGCTATATTAATACGTATAAACATTTGTCGGATAAAATAAAACAATAATAAGTATTTTTTTCATAAATTTCTGTTATTTTTCTTCGGTTACACCGATCGCAGGCCATACCAATTTAATGGCGGCACACACGCGAAGGAAATATTACGACGGGCTGGGAGACCATCTCAAAATATTTTTTACTTCAGAGTGGGATGGAAGGATAGTACGCCTTTTGAAGAAAAAAACATTTCAACACGCCCTATCTAATTTAATTAGCCCCTACGTCAGTTTATAAGATAATATTTATAACTTGTATGGTTTATACCTATATATAATTATTACGTTATTCGTGAATTTTTTTAATAAACTATTTTCGGTGCGTCTCTCTTTTAACTGTTTGCCAAAACCATATACCCGTTTCTAATGGCTATACGCTTATTTACTTATAACTCTATACTATAACGTTATTCAAATTAAAAATTTTTCAAATTCTGTCACGTACCCATTAAAATACTTTTGGTATTTTAAGATTTTTTTTTTTTTTTTTAGAAATGTTCACAATCTGCATTCAGCGGGATACAATAAGCAAATGCGTTATTCTTGTGTACTAGGCGTGATGTCATGATAGAAGGAGGCAAGCATACCTATACTTTAAATATTTTAAGATTTATTAAAATTTTTATTAATTATTGTAATATAATACGAATGATCGGTGTGACTAAAAAAAAAATTACCGCCCGGGACAAATGAATCCTTTGCTCTCTCGTCCTGCCCTTAATGCGCCCCCGGTAAAACGCGTATATATTTAATGAATGGACCACCGGTGGCCGCCGCCGGGTCCCTTATCCGGCCGATCGCCAAAACGCGGATAATAAAATTTATGTTTGAAGCGAATACGAGCCGTGCAGCGGACCGGAAAGTATATCGTGCTGTGTGTGTGTGTGTGTGTGTGTGAAGTTTTCGTGGGTCTTAATGTGTATTACTGTTTGAGGAACCTTTTTTTTTCCTTTTTTTTGGAGGATGCGGTCGGATTTTCGGCGATCTTATTGTTGAACGGTGCACACAACATATCGTGTGTGTGTGTGTACGACGACCCGAAGAGAAGACGTGGAAAAAGAACAAAAAAAAAAAAAAGAGGGCAAAAGAAATCGTTATACACACGGCTACGGGGTAGGAGAGAAACCTTGAGAACTGTGATGGGACAAAAAAAAAAAAAAGAAAACATAATAATCGATCCGCACCGCAGCAGCACAACGCCGTGCGTGTGTGTACGCACGCACAGCACAACGCCGTGAGTGGGTGGGGGGGGTTCGTACAGCGTTGTGGGACGTCGAACGAGTCAAAGAAGCCGACGGACGGACGGACGGACGAACGGATCGGTGCGGCGTGCGCGTCTAGAGGTACCCACCCGCCCGCCGCCACTTCGGGACCCTTGTCAAGTGATTTATACGGTATTATATTATTACGGGTCCCTGTAACGTTGTTGCCGAGGCCCCGAAGCGCATCGTCCTGCACGTCGTGTGCGACCTGTTGCCGCGGCGACCTGCACGCGGTCGCAGAATGACTTCCAACGAACTCCGCCGCCGTTGGGGGCGAATAATTTCGTCCGAATAATTCTCCCCTCCCCTCCCATTGGCGAATTTTTAAATCGTGTCACGGTGTATTTATAACCTCCCACTCATTTCACTTACATTATAGTGATAAGAAAATCCGGAATTGTATTATGACATTTGTGATGTCGGCGTGTGTTATCAGTGTTTTATTATTACATTACACTGATACTAAACGAGCAGTGGCGGCGCCAAGGGCGGGCACGGGCGGGCCATTATTTGCCCTCCCTGAAAAGTCCCCGGCCCGTCCACTGGCCCGCCCTGAAATTTTCAATGTTAAATTTTACATCAAAACCTAGTTATAATCAAATATTATGACTGCACCTGTGCCTGCCCTTATATATGTTGGCCTCCCTTTGGCCCGCCCTGGAAAAATAACCTGGCGCCGCCACTGTTTAAAACGAATCTAAGCGAGCTACGTTTGGACACCTCCACTCGTTCGCTTCCCCTTCGGAACTCAAACTAAAAACATCCATCGATTTGTTATGAAAAAACCGCCTAAAGGTAGCGAAGTGCGAATGTTTGGTTTGTTCAAAAAAAAAAAATGTCATGGAACATAATACATAATTCCGGATTTATACTCTCTTATCACTATATATATAATGTAAGTGAAATAAGTGGGTGGTTAAATACACCGTGATTTAAAATTTCGCCTCCGGTTGTCATTATCTGCAGTGTTTAACGGAAACTCACGGATCATTTACTCCGATGTAAAAAGTGAGGAAACTCGAGCGGTACACTTTTTTTTTTAATACGCCCGAAATCGATTTTCACTCTCATTTTCTCGGTTCCGATAGGTTATTTTTTAAAGATTTTAATCTAGGAACGGCGTTATATTGATCGAGTAATCGAAGACAAACGAAACCGCGGTGCTGCAGCACGAGGGTTAGCCGGTGTATCGCGAAAATACAGAAAATGTTAAAACAAAAAAAACCTTGTTTTCCACGGAAGAAACAACCTCGCAGGTCACAACACAACGTTGCAAAAGATACGCAAAACAAATGTCTTTAGGAAGTCACGAGATTAAAACATATATATTATATGTATAGTAAAAATCGTTTTTTTTTTTTGAAGAATTAAAGACGTTTAAAAAAAAAAACGGCAGTGTTTTGAATTCATTCGGTGTCTGAAACACGACTGTAGCCTTTAGCAGACTTTTTCGTCAGCGCCAAGCAATAATTATTTTTGATGAAAACCATTTAAGAGAGTGTAGCGTCCTCTTAATAAATACAGTGCAAAAACGTGAAAAATTAAAGCGTACTATATATTATATTATGTAAACGAGTTAATAACACGAGAAAACTTATTAAAAAAAAAAAACCGACTGATATTTAAAACAAATTAATCAATTTTACCGATGACGTTTTTAACGATATAAAAGGTCGTATGTAGTCGCGACCAAGTCCTATTACACAGAGAGACGTGTGCGCAAACGGGAACGAAATTTGCTGAAAAGTACAATTTTTTTTCTCCCTCTTAAAGCTTCCATACACGATCAATAATATTATCATCGATTTTCTATTACCGCGAACACTAGCCACTAACGCGTCGATTATATTGATCAATATTTATTTATCAACACTCATACGGTTCCAAAAAAAAAAAATCTCTCCTACCGCGAGTCTACATTATTATTATCTGTGATAATTTTGTATTTAATTAATTTGTTTCGTGATAATTTCCATAATTTAGACTACAATCACAGAACAGAATAAACAACTACAACACTGTACACAGCTACGCGTTACCCGAAAAAGAGAAAGTGATGATATATAGAACACAACATTTTATTGACGACCACCCGTCAATAAACATCAAAACCGTTTTGACACGTTCAATATATTGAAGGAACCATCAATATAAGTAATACAAAATCAATAATATTGTCAATATCAAATATCGATCGTGTATAGGAGCCTTTACAGTCTTACACACGACTATCGTGTTTGTTGAAAATCATAACGGTTTAGTAATCGAGCACGGTTTTAAATTCTATTTTATTCTATCGTTACTTATACAAAAAAAAAACCCCCGTTAAAGAAAGGAAAAAAAATTGTTTAGTTTTTTTTTTACACCATATTATATAAAAACGGGAATATAAAATATTATTTTGTCTGTACCGCTGCAGACGGTCTTGCCCGCGCTAGCTGGTAACACGACGCGTTGCAACGCGCTCCGCCGAGTCCTCCGAAAACCGGACCTCCGTCGTTAAAGGTCGCCCCTCGGAAAACGTCCTTGGAACGGACCCGTCTGGACCACGTCCCGAACAGTGTACAATAATAATAATAATAATAATAACGAAGTGTACGACAATATACAATAATCACTTCACGGTGAAGTGTATATACGAATAAGACGGGTATTATTATTATTATTATTGTACAGTCATTGATAAATATATGTACCGTTTATTTTTTTTTCCCCATATAAATAGCGTTATTCTGTACGCGTGAACGTTTCGGAATATTATTGTGGCGTCTCGTCCGAAAACGAACCGTTTTCGTGGCAATATCGTCGCGTTGTAGGCATAGCCGTCCCAAGGGGGGGGGGGGTAAATGGGGCAAGTGCCCTAGGGCGTCCAAAGTATTATGAATGCAGGGGGCGTCAAAAAAATGAGTGACAAAAAGAAAAAAATTTGTTGTTTTATTTTAGATATTAATTTCCCTTGTATCTATACGATGATTTCTAGGACGAGTGTATTTACTATTAAAATATATAAAATTATGTAATTAGATATTACGTTAGTTGTAAATTTTTTTTTTTTGGGGGGCGTCAAATTATTGGTGGTTAGACGGCACTGGTTGTAGGGTTGCCGTCCAGCTCTTGGAGAAACTCTTTCGAAAACCGGACGCGACCCGAGTTTTAATGTCTTAATAGCCATTACGACGTTATCCGGTATACGCGAGTAATGTTGTACAATAAAACAAACACAACTGCAAACAACACCACAAATAATACGGAAAATTTAAATAATTTTTAAGACTAAATGTATAATAAACGTACGTCGAAAATAACTGCGTTTTAAAGAAATCCGTTTAAAAACAAAATTCACATTCTACAAAATGTTCTTTTCGAACCCATCCGAATGTATCCGGATGCGTACGGCTCTGCGTAAAAAAAAAAAAGTCCTCGGACTCATAGCTACAACGTGTATTTCAAACCGCGTCTCCTTCACGCAGATCTCCGCGTCCCTAAAGTCACCGAAACACTATACTCTATATAAATTCAGAAATCGCCTTCGAAATCATTTCAAAATCCCTTGTCAAAAATCTACCATCTATCTCCATCGCTGGAAACTCTCTCTCTTTTTAAAAAAGACTCGAGCGACAATGGCCCCCGAGGACTTTATAACACAAAGACCATATAATATATAATTAAAAATTCACGCCCAAACTGGATCTCCTCTTGCCGTTCGAACCACTAACAATAATATATTTTTTAAAACATCCTTTATGCTTATACTACCTTAAACGTATAGAATTATAAAATATTAATTAAATACACGAACGGTTCGTTATTTAAACTTCAAAACCCGTTTCTCGCTTTTTGCAGCTTCTATAAAGTCCTTGTTTTTCCGAAAACGTCTAAAGCGCGTCCAACCGTAATATTGAAATCTGATCACGATTTCTGTTTTAACGGATCCGAAATACGCCTGTATTTAAAATAGCGTCGATACTCGCAAAGTTTTTTTCTTTTTGTGAATACAATTCGCAAGGTTTTGTCCAGTTATAAACACTGGACAGGCACCTGAACTGTCCCGCAGACACGGACGGTTGGCAATCCCATGTCGCGTTATAAGGCGTTTTTAATATTTTACTCGAGAAATACAACCAAAAGATTGTACAAAAATATTACCGCGTATTCGACGTTTTTTTAATCGAATTTTTATATCGATTCGAATGCTCGCGCTATTTATATATAAAAAAAAAAAAACAGAACCTTATACGACGTGATCGTACTCTGTCGGTTACTCGACCGCTGTTCCAGTGTGTTGTCTCCGAACAAACGCGTAATTTTCAACACGTAATGTTATAACGACTCGCGTTCTTTTCGTTTTTAAACACACAAATTACGGCACCTGTCATGCCGAGGGAGACAATGCGATTGCTGTGCAGTGGCCGCATTCGTCTCCCTCTCTCTCTCTCTTTTCGACTCTCGAGGATATAGGCGTTTCTTTTTTATTTTCTACACGGAAAAACACGCGTACCGCCGCCGTGTGTTTTTCGAAATCAGTCCCGTTTCGATCGCGTGAGAATATTTTTAAAAAAACCGTTTTAATTTACAAGAAAAGAAAAAAAAAAATCACCTGTCGTCATCGAGTCTTACAACGTTTTCAGCGGACGAATCCGCGGTGTATCGTCGTTTTTTTTTTTTTTGTAAAACTCAATTCAAAGAATAAATATTTGTTAAATCGTTACGAATTTAACAGTAAACGCTATAAAATAAATATTTAATTTACGTTTAATTATTTACCAACAAGGAAATATCGAAAGAAACGTTTCACGAAACACCCCACCCCCAACACACACACACACACACACACACACACACATCCCATAGAGAAGAAATCGTGAATCGAACGAGAGACGGTAGAACGAAAAAAAAAAAAAGAAGAAAATCCGCAAACCTTGTAACTTGATCTCCGTCTCCCAGAACTTCTGTAGCTCCGTGAAGTATTTGTCGAGTATGAACACTTTTGAATGGCCCACGCTGGCCATCATACCCGCGCGCTCGTCGTACGTTTCAAGTGTTCCTCGTTCGCCGCCGACGGTCTGTGCATTGTCGCCGCGAACAAAACGATATCACTTCGCGCACCCTACGAAGACCGGTCTCGACCACTTCATCGCTTAAACTTCGTACGCACTTTTGCTAATTTGTTATTATTATTTTTTTTTTGAGTAATTATTGCGCGCGCACTACGACGACACACACACACACAGACACACGATTCGCACGGTATAGTCGCGCAACGGGCGGACACGGACTGCGGACGCGCTCGCGGCCACGATACGCGTCTCCGCAGCAGTTTGTCGGCGGGCCGGGTGGGGACGCGGACGGGCGACCGGCAGTGCGCGCGCTGGAGGATTCTTCCGCGACTATCGCGTACCGGCGGCGGCGCCAACTATCGATACCTATACCGATTATATTATTATTTACCGGGCAGCCGGTCGGTCCTGCACGCCGCGCGTTTACTGCTACTCGGTTCCCTCCATCACCCCTGGAAGGGGGGAGGGGTTAATAGAAATCAAGGCCATTCGGTTCCGACCATCTCGGGTCGTATAAATTATTCTATATTTTTTTTTTTTATTAATAAAGTTGCGAACACGCACACGTTTTTTTTCATCGCTAACAGTATTTCGATTTTTTTTTTTTTTTGACATGTCTTATGGCTGGGGTAATTCTGTGAATTCGTGCGACACCAAGAGCGTTACCACGACGTCATGAATCCGGCTCTACTCATCACCCGGCCAGGTCCCCTCCCCCCACTTCTATACCGTCGTTGCCAGTTACATTGGAACGGCGACGACGGCAGCGCGATCTATATAGGTAGATATCTATAGATATAGTTATGTATATGCAGGTATACGTGGAGACGAGGACTATGCTATAAGTGACTTTTTGTCACGTGTAAAAAAAATAAACGAGATATATACAACTATACAAGACATATACACAGGCCCGTACTGGCTGCTCTTATAGGGCGGTTGCTGTATCCTATAAGGGCGCCTAAAAAATTATTTTTTTCATTTTAGAGGTCTAAATATTACCGATTAAGAATCTTAATTGGTTTAGAACAACAAACCAAACACCAACAAACCGCATGAAAACAAAATGGCAATGACGACACCAAAATGTCTATGCGACTATATAAACGGTGTACCTATTATATACATATGAAAAAAAAACATTTTTTAATAATATTTTATATCATTGAATTTTATCCAGTTGTAATTGGAAAATTATCGAAGTCAATATTTCTCCAAAATCTATTTAATAGACGTAATTTCTTTAAATTTAATGGGCGCATTGTGCCTCGTAATTTTAAAGGGCGCATCGTACATCTGCCCGGTGGGCCAGTACGGACCTGCATATACATGTACCGATGTATCTGCGTGCAGTGTAGATATTCCCGTTTTTTTTTTTATATACTCGAAAATCCGCGCAAATCGACAATTCCTGCAGATTTTCAACGAAATCGATTCGCTCTGTGTACTACGCATATAGACACGGGGGTCAACAAGACTCTCAAGAGGACTCAGGCAAAAGAAAGACGCCTTGCGCAGCGCCCGAGAGAATAACTCGCGTTGTTACCAGAGGCGTATTTATAGGCACAGGCCGTTATAGGCATAGAGGCCTGGAGCGGTAAATTTTATTACCCTTCCCTCCAACGAAATGACAAAAAAGTATTTTTCATTCGATGAAATCAAATTTTACTCGTTTTTTTTTTTTTTGAAGTAGAAAAATTACATGAAAATTATAAAGTATAAAGTTGTTAATCAGCTGTTGTCGACTTTTTTAAATCGTGATGATTTAAAAAGAGGATGCCATTTGCCGAGGAAAAAAGTAGACGAAAAAATAAGTAATTAATTTGTATATAGCAAAAAAAGATATTAAACGTATAATTGAATTCTCATTAACAGTGTTTTTTTTTTTGTTTCTTTATAGAAGATAATACAACAAATTGTATATTAAAATATATTTTATAAATAATATTAGGAGGGACGGGGTGGAAAAGGCGGCGAATCGGAAAGTGCCTATAGGCGGAGAAAACCTAAAAACTAAGTCACCGCGTACAGCGAGAACACAGAAAACCGTTTTACGGGTGGAAAGCGTTAGGACACCAAATTTAAAATTACAATATTACCGATATACGACTACAGAGAACTGCTTTTTTCTTCTTCTAAATATTATCTTTAATCTTTTTTCAAAAATTATTCAAGAATTAACCTAACCGGCAAGATCGATTCCGTTTTCTGTCCCAATATAAACGCGTACCACTGCAGGTGCACAGTACTTAATAATATCGTAGTTTAGAAATAATAACTTATCATCTCTTATAAATCGTATACAATATAATAGCTGCGGGACGGTTTTATTTTGTGAGAAAGGATGCGAGCAAAACTATTAATTCCATTTTATTTATTTTTAATTGTATTTTTATAACAATGGACGATTAAACAATGTGAAAAGGTAATGTTCAAAAATAAGACGTAGGTATAGTAAAATTACAATTAAAAACTAATTTTTTACTGCTGTAAAACGTTTTGAAACTATGGTACGCCGCAGTCTGCTTATTGCACTTAAAACAAAAACACGTATTCGGGAAGAACGACGTTAAGTATACGGGACGACAGTTTTGTGCAAAAAGACGATATAACCTATTAACGACGTCGTATATTTCCTCGAAAAGAAGAAATTACCGACAGTAAGAAAAAAAAATATGAACATAAATAAAAAAAAAAAAGATAATAAAAAACGTATGTCTGGAGTGTGGTATTGTATGCAGGTCGCGAGACACGGAGCGCAAATAAAAAATAAAATATAGGATATGCTGGATAGGCTCTAGAAATGTGGCGTTGGAGAAAGGTGCAAAGAATGAGTTGGACTGAAAAAAAGAACAAATGAGGACATCTTAAAGACAATATAGAAGAAAAACGAACATAAATAGATACTCTAGAGAAAAGGAGATGGCTGCGGATGATAGGGCACAAGTTTTTAATAACTGAAGAAATGATAGAAAGAGCACCTGTAAGAAAACCGAGAACGAGGCTGGTTAACGAAATATAATGAAGGATGCACTTTCTACGGGGAGCTCAAACGACAGAGAAACGTGGAAAGGAATACATTTATTATAAACCAATCTTCGAATTCAATACATATAAATAATAATAACATATCAATAACATATATACCGATTAGATTCAACGCACACTTATAATGATAATATAGCTATTTTTCCAAAATAGGTTTTTATTTAAAAAAAAAAAAACAATACACTTACTTTTCGTACACGAACATATAAACTAAACAATAATTAATCGTTTTATTTCGCATAATTTTATGTTGAGACAATAATAAATTTAAAAAAAAAACTAATAGCGAAAAGTAGCCGTGTAGAGAATTAGGCGTTGTACTGCTAATAATATAATAAGTAGTGACAATTGAGAAATGCGTTTGGCAGTTTACGAAACGACATTTATATTTATTACGCTATAATATATCATGTGTACAAAACGGTGTTTATCATGCAAGTCGTTACACGCATTATGAATAAATCTATTATGATAAAACCATTACAGTGTACAACTAATAATCGCGCGTTATTAATTTAAAATATATGTTAATATTCGCCGTTACGGATATGTTAATTTATTAACGCATTCTCCTATGCGTAGTCGTCATAGCGTATAATAATCTGTGAATATATTTTATAAATATTTACGAAAAAATAGTTTAGAAGATTACTATATATTTTTTATATGTCTATATATATAGTATGAAAATTCAAATTAAAAGTTTTCTATAGAAACTATCGTATAATCCATTAAGCGTAATGCGATGTGCTAACGCATATACGATAAGGGGAAACTGCAAATTTAAAGCACTTATTTGTTGGATTATTATTATACACGTAGCACTTTGTAGGCGACAGTTTCTCCGGCAGAGAAAATCGCGAAGATAAAAAAAAAAAAAAATCGTCATAACTTATAAAGGACATTACTGAAACAACGGTGTCTCTCGGTCATCGAACACGTTAAAAATGTTGCGTATACACCGGCTATTTCAAACGGAAGTCTAAAAATACAAAAGGATAAAAACGTTCGGTACACAATAAGTGTTCACTTGTCGAGTGAAAAAGAAACATTTTCGAATCGTATCGACTTTGTTTCTATAAATTATATATTTAAATAAACGTGTACGACATTTGAACATAATGATAATTGTACAAAACGTCCGAAGATACACTTCTATTCATTTGACTCTCTAACAATAGCGCATATAAATACGGTATTGTTTGTGATGGAATGTATAATAATAACGCGTATTGTTATTTGTTGATAAATATACTTTTGAATAGTATTACGATGTACCAAAAAAAAAAAAAAAATTTAATTATAGTTACGTTATTTTTATTTTTATATATGATTTTATAGCGCTCGTATATACGTATTATATAACGCGATACGTAAAACTATTCAAAATAGAATATTGCGCGCAATCAGTGTTAGAATCACGAGTTATTCAACAATACGATTATGATGTAAAATTCGTGTTGATAAAATTCGATTGGCTGGACGAAGTGAAGATAAGTCACAGCGGTATTGTGCGATGAAAAACTGGCATTATTAGAGTAAAAAAAAAAAAAACTAGATATACTGATGTTTGGGAACTGAGTGTTGAGCATTGATTTGGAGGGATTAAAAAAGAAAAAAATAGAAATGACAGAAACGAGAACGTTAAAACGGATGTGTGTGTGTGTGTGTGAAATTACCATATATGGGTTAAATAGAATACGGAATGTGTAAGTGAGGTAGTTTGTGAATTGCATAATTTTTAGTTGAAAAAACGAGAGAGAATAAGCCGTCGAGATGAATACTGCTATTTTATTATTGGAAAAAAATTACTAAGCATACCATACCAAAGCGATTTGTATTAGAGTTATAAATCGGCTATGGTCAGTTTTTTTTTTTTGGTGGGGTTTGTTTATTGCCAAACTACGCGTATTAACCGAGTTCAGGCACTCGTGCAGTTCAGAAATTTTCTTAGCGCAAGCGCTGCAGAGACGGTTTGGACGTGTTGAGAGAAGACCATGATTTATAGTTGAGAAGGTATCTGAATGAGTTAGTTGTGGACAAAGACCGACGGAAAATTAGTCGGATTCAAATAATTTTAAATTAAACACATTGACTAGAGTCTTGGAGTCGTTACAACGGGAGTGGATATGTAGGTTTGTTGAGTAGACGGTTATGGATAGGAATGTTGCGGAGGGAAAGAATAAGAATAGCTATACTCGGTGTGGGATAAAGGCGAAGGAGAAGAAGCTTATTAATGAAAAAAATACGTATATTAAGATATTCGAATGGAGGGAGAAAAAAAATCTAAATACGTTTTTACAGGCGTTGATTGGTACCGGATAAATATTTATTACATAACGTCACGCGTCGGCTTTTAACGACCCGCTTTGGATTAAGTTTTGTCATAAATATTTGATTTCGATAAAATAGAAATGTGTTTCTGGAATAGCGGGGCGCAGTCTCGGAGTGATTATATTTAAATATAGATTCGGTTGTCGGATTGATTATCTTTGATCGTATTATTCGAAGGACTCTGCATATGCTTTACGAAAATAATAAATTTCAATCGAGAAAAAAAAAACGTCGAAAATCCGAATGGAAACTTTTTCTACCGATACCTATTTTATTTACTCATTATGATATACGGTAAAAATGTATTAATAACGAAACTTCACTTAAAAAACCTCCCGTCTCTCTAGATTTGAATATGAAAATATACCGATATTTTTCGATTTTCGTATGTACATAGGTACTTCGTCTGATATTTAAAATAAATATTTTCTAAAACTCATTGGTTTCCGTAACAATCATTATTGTTGTCGAGATTCCGAACCGCGAATAATTTGCGTTTTATTTTAAATATTATAAGCGTTTGAGCGTTTTTCCAAATCAAACTACAATTTTATGTGTTTGTCAAATACAAAAAAAAAAAAAGATTTTCCCTTGTAAAATACGTTTTTTTTTTTTTATAGAACATTAATTATATAGTCCTAAAATAATAACGTTAAATAAAATTTTGAGTTTTTTTCCCCCCACATACATACACAGTACGCGCGGATCTGTTGCGCTTTAAGTTTTACTGTTTATTTTATCAAAACCGACTCGTCAGTTAACATTAAATCGTCGGTTATGACGATGAATCGTGAAAAATCGCACAATATATTATATACCACGGCACGCTGTTGTACTTATATAAACTGACTTCATAATATATTCTATGCTATATTACACCACGTTCCGACCTCTGACTCGATACTCCAATACGCGTTTATATATATATATTATATACTCGGAGCGGGTTAAAACGGCCTGAATCTATTATAATATAGTGTGGCAATACGTATGTTAGAGAGAGAGAGAGACTAGGTCGGATCCATGCGATTATTGTCGTGTGCACGCGATCCACAACTGCAACGTAAATTATATATCTTGTCGATATTTATAAAAAATAACGCGCGCGAAAAAAATGAATTTTATTCCGCAAAGTATTTTTATATATATATATAAGAGTTTTCACACTTAACCTCGTATAGATGTTGTTTTTTTCCCCCCGCAAAGAGAATAGACGAGATTCTCTTTTTTTTTTCTACACAGACACGCGTAAATATATTATTATAAATTCGTAATAATAATATCACCTTTACAAAATAAAATATATTTAAAGAATATATTTATACACTATATAGTTTCTGTTTAGTATTATAATATAGTTTAAAAAAAAAATCAGATTTATCCGAATATTTCGATAAAAAACGCGTGTTACGATTTAATATTATAATTTGATACGCTCCGGCGACGGTTCGGGAGAGAGACGCTTGTGTATATACGTTTTAATATCACGCGAGTGTTTTAATACAGTTAAGACACGAACAAATGAGGCTGTATTGGAAAGTTCGAATAAATTTATATTTAACGGTGATTAATAACGATTTTCACAATTCAACGTTTTCTTCGTCGACTTTTTTTTTAATCGATCGACAGATCGGCGGAGAAAAAAACATAAAAGTATATACAGCGTTAAACGAATGAAATGTAGAAATCTTCTTCGATAAACGTTTAAAGAACAGGGAATAATATCCACAAGACTTTTTATACGTCTCCTGTATGAATAGTATTAGAGAATATGTCGTACGAACGTCTCGTAATAAATATGTTGTTTATTTAAAAAAAAAAATAATAATATTAAAACGGATAGAGAATAAAATATTATATGTTATACGAGTGAGACGGGGGTGCTTACATATATACATATTTTATGTAAAAAGAAAAACTACATTTTGACGGCGATTTTAAAAACACATATAACGATTTAAATGCTAATTTAAATACATATATATATATATATATATATATACAAATAACGCGACTGAAATAATATACGAACGGGGTAATTTTAGTGTTTTGAACTCGGTTTTTCGGAGAAGAAAAAACAAAATGTTTAAAATATCGAATGTCTCGTGTATATTCACCTCTGCAATACGAGTAGAATAGACACACACACAACAATAAAGTATAAAAAGTAATACGTACGGCTCTGAAATAAGATTTAAAAAAAAAAGAACCTAATCCCAATTCAAACTTTGCCAAAATTGTTACTTTTAATAATATATAAGATAAAGACATTTTAAATATACAACATAATATATTTATATCGATTTAGTTTTTGGACGAATTAATGACAAGCGGTATAATTGTTTTTTTTTTTTAACTATTTAATTCGCTCAATGTACACAATTTTTAATATTCATAATTTTCTCTAAGTAATTTCGTTCCGTTTTCTTTTTTTTTTCGTTTAATACGTCCGACGGCGAGTTTGCGTCGAAACCGCGTTAGTATATATAATAATACAATCAAATTCAAATACCATTTCTTTATTATTATTATTTTTTTTCATAAAATACTTTCTATTCATTGATTGTATATACATTTAATACCAATTTTTTTTTTTTTACATACACACATTTATAAAGGATATAACGTCGAAATCTCCTCGGTTATTCCATTAATATTAATCTATTTTTTTTTCTCGTTTTTTTTTAAACGACTATACTCGCGCAGTATAATCGACTCGAGTTTTCGAACACTGTGACCTGCAGGCTGAATTATTACTGGAAAGTATAAATAATTTCTTTCGAAAGACTACGAGACGTCGTCTTCAGCCGATTGTCGCGCATCACAACGTTGGACGAGCACACTGCACACACTTGCAATACACTGCGCAGGATTCGGCGAGTAACGATTTCGGGGCAATTTTTTTTTCGCTCTTTTTAAAGCGACTGCGGCCCCCTCCACCTCCACCACCGATTTTTCTCGTCCTTTCGCGTTTTCATCGTATGCGGCTTTCCGGAATGCTTTGACGGATAACTGCGACTGACCCCACCACGGTCTGAAAAACACTGCGCGCATCACAATAACAAGCTATAATATAATATAAAGACTGCTGCGGCGGACGCGCGCGCGCGCTGCGCAGGAAACGCGTCTACGTGTTGAGCCGACCGCGCGGTATAACTATACGCAGAGAGAGAGAGAGAGAGAGAGAGAGAGAGAGACGTCGATGTTTCTCCTGCTCATATATATATATATATATATATATACGTATATATCTCTGCCATTATATACACCTGTCCGGGGCCACACATACACGAGATCACCCATCGTATATAAATGTGTGTACGCGGTCCTGTGGCGGAGTAGAGGCGGCGCACTGCAGACTCCTTGCGCCCAGAAACAGGTTTTGAACAAACAAGAAATAAAACATAAAAAAAAAAAAAAAATAAAAATAATAACGAGAAAGAGAACATATATATATATATATATGCCCGCGCGCTCGCCTTAGGTATTTCTTCGAATATATATATATATATACATATTCTCTTTCACTTCTACCGCTGGTTGCCGCCATATACGTATTATATATATATATATATACACACGGATACCCAACGGAGAGAGAAGAAAAAAAAAACACCTTATCTCCGCCATTCCCCTAAATGCAATACACGTATATACGTGATTATTGGATATAATAAATATATATATATATATATATATATAATAATGTATATATAGTAGTCGTATAATATAATAATATATATTTATATATGTGTTTACTGCGCGCGCGCAGAGCCTCCGTTGAGAGAATCGAACCTCGAACGTGCGCCACTCAACGCGCGCAGTAACGCATTGTACCCGCAGGAGCGAGACTCTGAATGGATTTGCCGACTATACCGAAGTAGATTTTATTTTATTAAGAAATTAAAAAAAAAAAAATTTTTTTTACGTCTATCGGACCGGAGTGAATTTTGTTTTTTGATTTAATAAGTGTATTATTTCAATAAAATAGTAAAAAAAAAAAAGGACACGCCAAAGAAAAACTAACAACTATAGTAAATAATAAATTTGTACGCGTTAAAATATAATATAAAATAAGTATTTTATGAAAAAAAAATAAAGGAGTCGTCGTATTAGATATTCTGTTTATTTATATATATTATTATACTGGTTTCGACGTAAAGTCATCGTCGTGCGCGGGGTATTAAGCGAAAAACAAAAAAAAATACAAAAACGGAATAAAAAATAAAAATTACGTAGAGAGCATCATGACTGTCACAGCGAAAATATATGAAGTTAAAAATAAATAACCGCGAAGAAACCGCGTGTACATATAGTGAATAAAATTATAAGAAAGAAAAAAAGACCAATATTATGGCGCGTTATTTTTTTTTTTTATATATATATAATACTATTTGGCTCGATTGTATATTCACGTATGCGTACAAATTTAACATTATTTTATACGAATAATATGTCTGCTCGAAACGCAACGCAGTATATTCCGTATTTCCCCGATGAAGTGGTCATCGTAAATGAAATTTTCACCATTTCGTACGTCTGTCGTTGATAAAATTAAAAAAAAATTCAATAAACTGGTTGGGTAAAACATAATTAACTATTCGCTCTTCTGTGTGTAACTATATATAATTTACCGGGAGATATCCGAGCGCATAACACGAATTGCGTTATAATCCAAGAAAGGATAAAAATTTAGCGACTATATAGGTATATAATATTATTAATATAACTTATTATATATATAATAGTTATATATACGGTTGAATAGAGTTCTCGTCCGGAACATAAAAACAATAGCCTTCAGCCGCGTTCATAAATATTAATATTATAATACGTACTTCGGAAATAAATCAAATAATAATGAATTATTTATATATAATAAATATATTTAAATAGAAATTGACAACAGATATAAAATAAATCACGGCGAACGAGGAGGGTTTCGCGTATCATACTGAAATTAATTTCGCGAAAAGTTATCCGCGCCGCGTTCGATGTGTTTTCAACAAGTAGTATAGATATCTATATATTTTATTATGCATACGTATATTATTGGTCTTTATCGAAAAATACTGACAATTTTCGTACATCTAATTAATTAACTGTACACATATACACACGCGCGTGGAGTTTAATTTCCTTTGAAATTACTCCTGGCCTTAATCCATATAATATCTTATCAAAACTAGGTCGTATGGCTTTCGACGTCTGAATCGTCTGACGTCTTCCGAATTGTCAAATAATCGAATCGCTGTTGGATTGACGTGTCGTTCCAGTCTTGTCTCGTGGGCAAACATGCTGATTACTTCCACGACTGTACGAAGCATCGTATTACGATGTAACGGCGTGGTTCTTTTCAAACAGGTATGCCTGTTCAATGGGTCGTTCAATGGTCCGAAGGACTTCTGGCGCAAGCCCACAGTTGAATATCATAAGTCCAAATCGGTTTCATGATGGCCACGTACTCAAAACGTTTGTTTTCTATATAGATAGTTTGTAATGGCGTCCGACTAGCCAATTGAGTTTGCGCACTTTTTTTCTCTGATTTGTTATGTTTTCTGGCGGACGTGGTGTTTCCAGTTTAGTCGAGATTCATAGACCCAAGTATTTTGCTGAATTATGTTGCGGGTTTGTCATTTGATTCAGCACTACTGGGACGGCTGTGTTCCAGATATACGGAGATACTTTTTACATCTCGCGCAGTATTCATTTCACGAAGATAACAATAAGTGGATGTATATATGTATTACATAATATACAGTGTAATTATTATTACTATATAAGAGGGTTTCTAGATAAATCCATATTAAATATAAACAGAAAATTCGTTCGTCGTAATATTATATATCCTTGCACAGCGCGTTGTAACGCGTTTTACGTTGTACAGAGATGATGTGTCTTCTCAATGCGCGTGTAGCAGCAACTGCTGCGCGGCGATGACAACCACCACCACCACCGCCGCCATTCGTTTTTTCGTTAATGCGCGTTTACTGGTGCACTGCAGGTTCCGAGGACGCGCGACGGTCAAATAATAGTTTTCATTGTGTACGATACATTTTATATGTTAAAAAATTAAAAAAATTAAATTAAATTAAAGGAAATCGTTAAAAAAATTGCGTGTGTTCATTTCGACAATATTGCCAGTTATATAATATATTCGATTAAAAAAAAAAAATTATACAGATTTTTTCGAACATAATATAATGTTATCTTTTCTCTTTTTTTATTAATCGTCGAAATACGTGAAATGCTTGATAGAATATGTTTAATTTTATAAGCGCAGACGGGGTTGTGGCCAGGGGACCCTCGCCGAATAAATAATATGCGCACGTTTAAATAAGAACGAATATAATATTAAAAAAAAAAATTATTTCGATTTATAGCTGTTATAATTGAATTGGTGTTTGATTTCTTGGTAATCAGTATATATAGAAAGTATTTTTTTTTTTTTGATACGATTTAAACGGCGAATCTGTTTGAAATTTCTAAACTAGAAAAATAAAATGCCGTTCGTTTTTCCACATAATAATAAATTGTAATTTCCTCAATTATTTTATACCAATCTAAGTGGATTAAATTCCATTCCATTCCATTCTCTCTCTCTCTCTCTTTTTATTATCTCGTGATTATCATCTCATTTCAACACGTATCTTCTGCGTGCAGTACCGTACCGATTATATAACATTTGTTAAAAGTTCAATGTAACTATTTGCCCCCCCCCTAAATAATCCTGGCTTAAAATTTGTTTTTTTCTCGATACGTGCAGTTAACGAACCGAGTAATAGATGGTATTATATAATAATATGCCGTAAAAAAAAAAAATTAATCGTATCATAATACGCAATGTATATATACACTGCTACGTGTCCTGGAAAAAAAAAAATAAGATAAATTATCGCGATTGCGCGCGGTGTATATACCAGCTAATAAGAAGTTATGCGCGCCGTGCGTAGGTTTATATATATATATATAAACGAATTAATCGTAACGATTAATAGGTTTGAAAAACGAAACAAACACAAGTTCCGGTTTCCTCGATTGCAGGGCGCGAGTAAAAAAAAAAATTTTTTTCATAAAAAATACCAAATTAATTTCCGAAAGGAGTAAATTATAATACACGTCGTATATAATATTTTTATAGTCGCATAAATTAAATCTTCGTCGTGCGTTATAAAAAAAAAAAACCCGCAGATTAATGTTTACACCGCGGTTATTATATTATAAACGCGCGATTTATAAAACGATTTTGTGTGTCGTGTGAATATATTAATAATAATAATAATAATAATAATAATAATAATAATAATAATAATAATAATAATAATAATAATAATAATAATAATAATAATAATAATAATAATAATAATAATAATAATAATAATAATAATAATAATAATATAACGGATAATTTCTCATCCTGCAGCGTGATATACGATAATTTTGTTTTTATATAACACGCAAAGTATACGTTATAATAATAATAATATTATTATTATTATGATGGTGCGTGCGCTTATATTGGGCGAAAATGCTAACGAGAAAAACGTATATACGTACACTTATCGGTGCAGTGAGAGGAGGCGGTGTGGATTAATCTGTATTATAATATTATGAACGGCAGGAGGATTGAAAAGTATTCAAGTATGTACACACTGAAAGCGATAGTATATATATGCGTCGGAATAAGAATGTTGAAAATACACGTACGACGACGTAGAAAAAATTGTGATTATCAAACACTTATATATTTCAACGGTTTAAAAACAAAAACGTTAAAAAAAAAAAACGCTGTTTCAAAAAGAAAAACTTTCAAACTATATTTTCAACGGTTCGAAAATAATATTCAGAACGGTTAATCCTGCGCAGTAATAGACGTTCTTGCAGGTCCCCGTAGCCGCAGCGTATAAAATAATTTTCGATTATCTATAAATATATATATATACACGAAGTGTGGCTATTAAAAAATAACGACGAGATGACTTTCAATTTAAACATTTTTTTTTATCAAAGATTTTTGAATAATTTAACGTTTTTCTCGCCTAACCGTTGGGAAAATTTTTAAGTGGTAAAAAAAAAATTGTGACTATTGACATTGTCGAGATACACCCGAAGTAACGTATATAGTATACAATTTGCAGCTCTTAAAAAAATTATCGCTTTCATGACTTGAATAGTTCTGCGACATTAAACAATATTATCACGATGAGTTGCCCGAAATCGGTAGACGTTTTTTTTTTGTTTTACCCAAATACAGTGTACGTATTCGGTATAATAATTTTCAAGTCTCTATATACGACCCAAGGCCGTAGCCGTTGAGGGGGTTTAGGGTTCAGACCCTCCCGAATTTTTTCTTAAATTAAAATTTAATATATTCTATTATTAGTTTATTAATTTTATTTTATTTCATATTTATACTCTCAGACCCCTCCCCAAAAAAAAAAAAAAATTTTTTTTGCCGGCTAGGACCATTATAAAAGCGTGTTTTTTGCGTGTCTTCGCGTTTAGAAACTACTGCACATGAGAAAACAGTGTACAATTTTTAAGCGCAATATAAAGAATATACGGAGAAAATAAAATAAAATAAACCGATTGGATATACGCGCGATTCGCGATGATCGTCCGAGCAATTCGAATAGCTACTCGAAAATTTGTGCACTGCAGAAAGAAAATTGTAGGACCAATGGATTTTTCTCGTTTCGCTCAGAATCCAAAAAAAAAACCTATTAAAACAAACGTTTTTGAGCGGCGGCAATTTTTTTTTTTGGTCAACAGAGTAAATTACGCGGTGTCGCGGCGGAGTGCGCGCGCGCGCGAACCGATCAACGCGTACGCAGGCGCGCGCGCGCGTTTCTACACAAATCACTTCGTTCGGAACGAAGACACCGGCGGCGGACTCTTTTCTCTCGGTCGTCGACGCAGCCCCTCCGCGGCTACAACGACGACGACGTCGACGGCTGCTGCTGCAGCGCAGAGTTCAAGGTGATTGCGCTGCTGCTGCTGCTGCTGCTGCTGCATTGCCGGGAGACGGTGATTTCCGACTACATTACGAGTTATAAAGACACTTTGGACACGCGTCGTAATAATAAGTGTGTACGATGACTTTACCGAAACAGTTGTTCTCGCCGAGTATATATAATATATTAACGCGTTGAAAGTCGACGAAGATTTTGTCGGTTTATAAAGGAAAAATCAGTCGTTAAAGTCTCCAAAAAAAAAAAACAGAAATACTTTGATAGGTGCGCGGACATTTTTTTTTTTTTTTTGGATTCCGAGCGAGGAATTTCTATTGGTTTTACAATGATGCGTTTTTTTTTTTTATATGTCTGTACCCCAAAAATTCTACCAAAAGCAGGATCTTCATACCCATATCGTTTCCGGTATCGAATTATTGCTTCTAGTCCGGCCTAGGTCGTTTTTCGATCATTTTTTTTCAAACGTCAGAAAGTTATTTTGAAAGTAATGTGGTGGGGAGGGGGGAAATTTTACAAAAAACCTATCTTTTAATTTTGGACTGTTCGTAGAAGTTTGAGAAATTTAATTCGTAAAAAGTGTTTTTGTTGTACACCCAAAATATTACACCGAAATTCCGTTCAGAAACGTTTACGCAATGGATTTATCGCATTGCTTTCAAATTTATAGCGATAACAATACGCATTCTAAAATCTTTATCCGAGTATAATTCACTTGAGCGACGTGAACAGCACCTCGTTACCTTTTTTTTTTTTTTTTTGAGGAGGGCTGAGACACTGAGTAATATCGTCGTTATTTCTAAATTCTAATCCAAGCGACTGAAAGTTAAATTTAGAGAAAAAAATCAACTGTAGGGATTTAGTAAAAAAATAATATTCGGCGATATTTCCATTACGTCGTCGTGTGTACAAACGATAAAAACTTTTTTTTTGTAACAAAATATATGACATCTATAGGAATATACAAAAAAAAAAAATTCAATAATTTCAGGGGGAGGAAGGCTAATAAATCCGCCACTGCCAGATAGTCTAATTTCTCGCGCGGACGCGAGAAAAACCGTCGTCCGCGTATTTTGTTCACTGGCAGATGCAGTGGGCTTTTCGTGTATACAGGCGCTGGTAATTTAATTCTTCCTATACATCATCGACCGCTGTGATAATAATAATAATAATAATAATATTATTATTATTGTTTCAAAACAACGTAATACGCTGTTTTATATATAATGACGCGGGGTCGTTGCGTGATGTTTTTTTTTCATATATTTTTTGTCTCTTCTATAACGGACAACAATAAATAATAATAATAATAAAAAAAAGGCCACCCGCTGCTCTCATACGGATTTCGATATCACACGAGCGCGCGTTCTCATTCTGTTCGTATCTGCGTCGGACACTTCTGCTCCGCCATTGTCTCAAAAGCAAAAGTCATCGGTGTTAAAGAATCCGCGTTCGAAAAAAAAAATATTTGTACCGATATAAAATCAATGGTATTAGTAGGATATTAGTAAGTACAGTTATAGGTACCGAGCACGAAATTTTATACACAGACACGTGTATCCGCAGATAAGTGTGTATAAGAATTGATCCGAAGGACTACCACCATCACCTGTTGTTCGTCATACGCGCCATTATAACCGCCACACGTATATACGAGAACTGCTATTTCAATAATTAATTTTTCGACGATTGAAAAAAAAAATACACGTGGACACGTTGGAAAACTTTAAACCCCGCGGGAACATGGCGCAGCTGGAAAAAAAAACAAACTATTATCATATATTATTATACGGCCAGTCCTCTCCCTCGGACCGTCTCTGACGATATCGTCTAAATCATTCTGACAACCTCCAGTATTGTTTCATACGATATAAAAATAGAAATTCATAAACGTAAGCTTGCCAGGCGAACCGAAGTCTCAGCCAATCTCAACACGATACGAGAGACACCAGCGCGTTCAAATAGATTATTTCGCGAGACTTTTGTCGGCTTCTTCTTCATTTTTTTTTTATCGTTTATTTACCGCGTAAATACAGTCACTTTTCGTCGCTTTATACGAAAGTATTTGTTTTTATTCAACACAAGTACTTCAGAAAAAAAAAAAAATTTGAACGCGAGTGAAAAATTATATCATAGCGCGGATGACACCGTCTTCGTCCTCCTCGACTTCCTGCCCGTCCGAAGTAGTCGTGCTGCTCTTCGACTGTACACACACACACAAACACGCCGTAAGTGGGTTACTGACATTTCCAGATGGTGTACACAATATTCGCAGCAGCACAGCGCGGAATATATTATTACTAGCTGTCCTCTTAATATATATATATATAATATATTATAAACGTTGAGAAATCGCGTGGAAATTAAACGGTCGAATATCTTTATTTTCTTCTAAAATACGAATTGTATGACATTAAAGAAAGAAAAAAGAAAAAACGGCGGAAGCGACGACGTCGGGGAATAAAAAAAAAAAAAGTGGAATTTTATACGATATAACAGACACGCGTAAAAACGATAATGAATGATTCGAGTGAATATAAAATAGCGTTTAATAAAACAAATAGTTACGTATAGCGCGATACGTTTATATGTACATTTATTATCTATATCAGTTCCACGCATAAGGTAGTTTTAAAACCAGGTTTGGTAGTGTTTACACAAAAAGTCCCAGTATTCATACTGCTGCAGCATATAAACATTTAGGTACAATATTTTGTTTTACACCTTCTATATTTTCTCGTAACGGCCGGCTACGCGATATCACTTGTTGTTCGAAATGACGAAAAAATATTAATTTTTTTTTTTTTTTTGTCTCCGTTGTTGTCACTCTGGTACGTTATTCGGTTTATTTTTTTTCTGTGGTGATTTAACAACTGAACTATATAGGTACGGTTCACATAACCGAACGTTTTTTTAACATAACTGTTTTGTTGTTAAAATTCACAGAGTTATTTTTCCTCTTCGCGTGTATGTACACGTGTCGTTATTTCGAAACTCGTTTTCTTCAGACAAAACGCGCACGTCGGTTTGATTAATTATTTATTATTATTATTATTATTATTCGGCTTCTTCGAAACTCGTACTAACGGGAACAACTACAACACTATATATATATATGTGTGTGTGTGTGTGTATAAGCTAAAAAGAACTACGCGTACAGGTGGACTCAACGAAGTAATCGATACATAACATATATTATAATTTAAACACACAGATATATTTTGAAGGCCAGATGAGTGCCCCAGACATAAAAGACACACTCGCGTTTGTTATAATAATAATATCTCCTCCTCACTATATCTCCTCTTCTCCACACATAGTGTTAGAGACGTATTGTAACACGCCAAACTGTATACAGATCAAAAGGTTCAAAAGGACCGTAAACGATATCAAATCGGTAATTATTACTTTATTCTTCAAAAAGTATAACGCGATGTAATATATTATATATTATTATTATTACGTAATAATTCTTTTCTATTTAACGTTTCGAGGCATGAGAACCGACGACGAACCCTTTTTATTTTAACTATATACGTATAACGTTATGTGCGCTCTGTTCTTAAAATACTACACGTACCACCTACGGATGCCTTCGGAAATCGATTTCGTGTGTACGCATAAGCAGTACACGTTTTAAAACAGATCATAGAACATCGTATTTGTTTTTTTCTTTTTCGGGACAGTACAAATAATGTGTAATTAAAAATTTACGTATACAATACGCGAACGTTTGCCTCTAATTCTCTGTATTTACTGAAATTTCAGTATTGAAAATTTCGTATAAATTTATGTTTTACGCGAAAAGAGCGCGTACACGTATATTATTGGTATTCCGTATGGAATCCGCTGTTTTCAGTAACGTTTTAGAATTATTCTTGAAAATTGCAGCCATCGTACCAATGTATGTAACCTGGAGTTATTATTTTAATAGCGAACACAATGTCGCGTCAAGCAGAATATTTCAGACTTCATATTTTTTTAACCAGCTCGATATACATACGTCTTTACGCGCGTTATGATTATAGATATCTATTACAACAGAAACGATTATAGTCAAATAATCGCGTTTTATATCTTTATTAATTTCAAATATATATATTTTTATTTCCCATAATATGTGTATATATTTTATAGATATTTAGGATAAAAAAATAAAAATACAAGTTTACTCTTATAATACGTTTATCGAATTTTAATTAAAACGTTTTGTACGAGAAACCCGAATAATCCGCACCGAGTAATACAATACACGGTGGGAAACGATTAAAAAAAAAAAAATGTAATACTTCTTTGTTAGATTATATTGTATTTATAGGCGATTGCAGTTTATGCGACAGATAAAATCGCAAAAAAAAAAAATACGTTTATGTCTCTCGGTCGTCGCACGTCGCATTACACCAGCCTATTCTAGACCAGATAGCATTGATTAAATACATATTTATGTGTAATTAAATACATATAAATTATTATACACAATTTAGTGTTTACACATCGTGCATTAACGTGGGCCGTCTATGTATATTTGATCAATGACCAGAGTTAATAAAATAAACAGCGATTTTAAACTAAATCTCGAAACGTGGACGGCCCCAAACGTTAAAAAAAAAACAACAGAATACCCTCCGACAGACGGCGTAATTTCAATAAATTTTTTTTTCGAATTTTCCCAAACTTAGTGCAAAATCGTTTGCGATATTCACTTGCCAGCCGTTAACCGGTGCAAAGCATATTTTACGGTAGGGGGTTTGCGGCAAAATGCGAACGTTACAACAGCAGAACGAGCAGCGATCCTTATTAATATTTAACAGTTTCTTTGTGTTGTCGCGCGCATTGCGTCTCAAGTGCAGTTTTTGCGCTCGCGTATACGGAATCCGACTTCGAGAAATCTCTCTGGGATTCGACGGACGGCAAAAACCGGTAGGATACGCATTTGTGAACATATACAGGTACCTACTGCGTTTACTGTATGCGGTATTATAACACATAAAATGATAATAATAAATCGTTGGCTCGAGGACCTATACGTTAATACCGTATATAACATATTGTCCGTATATAGTTGCGCGTACGTACGTTTGGTGCGAAAAATTTATATGTGTCCTCGGTCCTTTATATAAAAACGATTTATAAAAGCGGTGACGTTGATTGGGTACGTCAGAGAGTAGGGAACGGGAAGTGCGAGAAACGGAAGAGGAAAGGATGCTGCGGCTGCGCAGCCACACCGCTGTGTACCGTGCATTGATCAGGTCATCGCAGCGGCGGTACTATTTAACATTATTTATTATATTATATATCCGTGCAAAAATCTAAAGTCCTCTCGGGCACTTGTAATGTACTAGACTACTAGAGTAAACAATAATAATGTCTTCGAAACGTTTTTATGCGTTTGATCGCGTATTTTATAATATATATATTAGGTTTTTTTTTATTATCTGTATATTTTAAAACGATATTTTCCAACTTAAAAAAAATAAAACTTTTGTCGTTTTTCGCTATAATTACCAAAATGGTAATAAACTACCAGAGATATTTACAAATATATAAATCCGTTACGTTTTGATAAACATTACACACGTGAGTTTAAATTATACTAAATGATTAAAATACAATATCTATCAGTAAAAACAATTACATTATTTTAACGATACGATACAATTATATTTAAAATAATAATAATAATAAATGTCTGGCTTCACGACTTATTTGGTACAAAGTAATATTCGTATAATAATATTATTATCGACAACACATTATTATAATATTATACGAGTACGCCTTACAGAGATTATTTAGATTTTATATGACTCACGCGTTTTGGTACAGCTGGTGTGTTTATTACTGTACACACATTTACCATTTAATGGAATTAATGTAAAACAAAATATTACTAAGTAGGTATTTGTTATTATTTATGAATACTATATTAGTATTTGTTTATGTACTTTTTTCTTTTTTTTTTTAATCGAGTATTTGAGTAATTTGAAAAAAAATGTATTTTACGAGACCTGGTGCGCTGCACTGTCACGTATTCGCATAGACTTTTTCGGTTTTAATTAAAAATTTAAAAAAAAAAACTAAAAATTTAAACTTTGGGAACTATAATAACATCATTTGAAAAACGAACGACACGCGTAAATTCGTAGATCTTCGACTGCACTTGAGATCGCGTTCAAATGGTTGGAGTGTGCATAAAATTCATTTTTATATTATTTCGGGGATTAGAAGTGAGTATTCTCTCCTTTTTGTCTTGCACACACGAATCATCACATGCGGTAAAATAGACGTTTCCTGCGTACCGTTCGGTTTAACGATACGCGTTAAGGATTCTGAATGATAACAGATTTGAATTCTTCGTGAATTTCACTATTGATTTTCGATTTTTTTTTCTTTAAAAATTGAGTATTAGCATTTTAAAAAAAAATTTAATTCGTTCAATTTCGGAGGAATAAAAAAACATTTAAGACTATCTATTATTGCGAAAAAATAACTACATTCGCTGACTTTACCGAAATATGGCGTTATTATTGTTAATTTGCGATTTTATTTTTTATTCTCGTTCGTACTAATATGAAAATATGTTCGGGTCTTATTAATTTACTTTAATTCGCCAATATACATATATAATACGTTTATATTGTTATAAATATATTAAATTTTTTTTTTTATGTAAAATATATACATTTTTTTCTTCAAATATATACGTTTTTTTAAAAAAAAGTATTTTACCAAAAAAGTAAGTGCAATAAACGAGATAGAGGAACCGGGAGGAAGAAGATTATACATACGAATAAATCATATGACGACAGTTTATATCAAGACGTTCACACTCCTCTCTTCTCGTACACATTCTTCCGGCTACGGCTATGCTTTCGTCGTATACATTTTATATAAATACGACTGCCATAATACCCCTTCGCACCCGTGACAGTCCACATAATATTTAATAATACCCATGTATGTGCGTGAAGACTTCAACGGGCGGGTTCCCAAAATTTAATACCACAACACTGCGTCGTGTCCTCTGCACGCGTCCTTATTCTTTGCAGTCCACGCCCGTTAGTATTAAAAAGTTAAATTCGAAACGAGGGAATCGTGTGGTAAACGCGATAGTGTATAGTCTTCAGCAAAACACGTCTTAAAAATAGGCGCTGATCGATCGAATTATCATTGTGACCGGACCGAAAAGATTTATCGCGATATCAGAAAGATAATGTTCTTTTTTTTTTCACGCGTACTATACGTCAACGAATTTATTTTACCGTGATGTTTTACTCGTGTTCGTAAACAAATTAAAGTAAATGATTTTTTTTTTTTATATTTTCAACACATTCGTTCTCAATACGCGTGCACAGTCAAAGTAAAAAAAATCCCGAGAAATTTTAGCCTCCGTCCGTTTTAAGAACGATATTAAATGTCGTAGCGCTTTTTTAAAAAAAAATTTTTCACTGTCGCAATGTTTTTACAAATAAAATTCGAATGAAAACTCAAAAAGTCTTAAACGCCTATGTATACGGATTGAATATAGGAGTGTATATTCACACAAGGCATTGGGCGAATTATTGATTTCTTTTTTTTGCTAAAATGAAGTTGACTAAATCTGTTTAACCGAGTTTTCAAGAGTCGATATGTTAATTAAAATTTCAATCATATTATATTAAAAACATTTTTCAAACAATTTATATATTACGCACGTTCTACGATGAATTTTCGATCAAATATTAGAAATAAACTCTGTAGGGGGCAATTGAAATTAGAAACTAAATAAAAAAAAAAACTTATCGGTTCTAAAGAAATAAAAAAATTCGTTTTAACTATTTAATTTATCAACTCGTTAATGACCAGCTTTGGTAACGCATAACGACAACGTATACAGGCATATATCATTGTCACTATATATATGTACAAAGCGTACCTATACTACATCTGCACGCACTTATACTACTTAACCGAGTGAACACCTCTAAAGAGATAGGCGATCACGACATTAAAAGTTTATCGAACACACTCGGTTCTTTTATTTATTTATTTTATTTTTTATTTTTTGTAATTCATCACGAACGTTTTAAATATTTTTTCCACTATTCGATCAATAAGAGTCCCCCTCCAGACTATGTTTTTCATTATATATATATATATGTATATCGGAGATTGAAGTCGTGTTGTCGTGTATCCGAGGCGTACGTTTATTATAAATTTACCCGTAGAAACCTGCGTTGTTCTCGTGCGTGTATATAATAATTCAACACGTTAAATATTGATCTTGATAAAAAAAAAAAAATGTCTTTCCTAAAGGAAAGCGCGTATAATCTCCGCGTAAGAATATACATCATTTATATTCATTAAACGTGTCCACGCGGTCCAGTGTGGGCCGTAGTATATAGCTAGGAAAACGCGTTAAAACTATCCCATTTATACACTGTTGAATTAAATCGATTAATCTCGAAACGCGTCGCAACAAAAATATTTAAAAAAAAAATTCGAAATCTCACAATAATATACGCCGTAGTATTGGAACGCGGACAGAATAATAAACGACGGGCATTAATAAATACTCGCACACTCGTGTCATAGTAAAATAATTATCAAACTCTCGAGTCCATTTCTCTCTGACGATATAATGTCGAAAAGAAAAAAACGTGTCCCGTTTTACCTTCAGTCACGCTGTACAGCGTTTCACGACGAGTTCTGACGTGCAAAATTCAATTTCGACGTACAGTTTTAAAGGAAAAATAATATTTTGAACAGATATTTGATTCGATGAAAAAAGTCGCGCGCTATCAATTATAAATCCGGTTTTATTTTGTTTCTTATCGGCTTCGAGAGTTTTTAAATAATATTGATCGCGGAAATTCTACCGAATAAAACAAAAAACAAATGTTTTTATTCACTACTGGTTAGGTCAGTTCAGGTTAGGTGTTTTACTTATTACGGGGTGCCATTTTTTTTATTTTTTTAATGACGGAAATTGGGAATTATGTCTCATTCCAATCAGCGTTCAATTAATACGATATGTATATTAAATTCTAAAGAGTAATAACGCAACACGCGTTTTTTCTTTCTAATTACAAAACAATTTCGATAAAATATAATTGAATACAAACTCTAACCGCGTTTTTACTAGATTTTGACATGGATATGTCTTATGGCTGGGAGACATTTCGAAAATTTATCCGACACCAAGAATGTTACCGTGATGGTGTCGTGAACGACCGTTGCTATATAACAGTTGTTATTTTGACATTCCTGTATCGACTAAATTCAGTAGCCACAAGACATATCCATGTACCGATGTATCTGCATGCAGTGTAGATACGTTAATTTCAATATATTTAACGTTGTGATTTTGCTTATAAACACGAAGGAAATATAATAGTAATAATGAAAAAAAATATTTCATCGAATGGCTGGGGGAGTGGTGTGACTCAGTACCTCCCAGGAGCCGCGCCTGATTCAAGGCATATAATTATTATTATTACTATCAATAACTATTAAACTCACATATATATATTTAAGTTTAATAGTTATATATACACGCGTCATATTATATACTATATAATGTATCTATTGGAAATCTGAAATCTTTTTTCACCCGTTGGTGATGATGATTGGTATGGTGGTATACATATAAAGTTTTAATTTGATAGATTGCACGTGTATATAATAATTGTTCAGTCCGTTATAATATGGCGAAGAGAAATTCTATAAGGAACTCGATCTTAACGATTATTAATTATTTTATAGCGCTAAAATATATTTATATATATTTTTTCATTTCAAGAACGCGCGCGTATTTTTTTCGATCTTGGGTATATGCATCGTTTCGAAATCTACGCTGGTCCGTTAATTTCTTCCTTTTCATCAATCCTCGCACTGTTAAATGTTTACTCGACACGATATAATATTGTTTGACGAGTAAATCTCCGGATAAGTGTCTATATAATAATAATATTATACCGTACAGTTGCGAATAACTTTTAAGATGATATATATATATATGATATGTTAACAATATTTGTATATCCGGCACGTAATAATTGCAATAATATGAAATTAGAAGCATATTACAAATAAAATATGAGGTTTAGCCTCTCGACTTATGTAATATCTCCTAGAAAATACCAAATATAATAGTAAATAGTCATTTGAATTTTTCGTCTTTTTGTTCTTTTTCGGTTTTTGTAGTTATTTAATCCTCCTTCTCCTTCAAAAAAAAAAAAAATTAAAGCGATTATACATATTGACCCCAGGTTTTAATGAAACGACATTACAAATAATAATTTGTTTTTTAAACCATATAAATCGTAATATTTATAAGAACAAAATTAAAAAAAATAAAACGTATTTTTAATAATACATTCCTCTGCGTAAAATAAATATTTTTGCATAATATAAAATTTTATTTTTAGCTTTATATAGCCCTCCCCCTCATAACACTGTCTGCACAAAATCGTCTTGTTTCCGAGCATATACAGCGCTGCAGCTGTCGATTAAGTACGCGCGGGATATGTTTCAATATTCTTGTGGACGTTTTGAATAATTTTTTTTTTTCTACTGATGATCGCGCGTTACGCCTTCCCGGGAACTGTTTAGACTTTTATACACGCGCGCGTCATTTCTATGTCTAAAATACGCGCGCGGAGTCGCGAGAGAAAATTTAATGTGCTATCAATTAAAAAACTGCAGGTCCTTAGGTCTGAATGGGGTTTCAGATTTATTTTTACCACCTAAAACAATATCGACACAAACGCAGGCCTCGCGGAGACAAAACATAATATATTATTACGCAGCAGCAACAACAACAACAACAACATCCGAACGATTTCTGTCCGAATCTCTCGTTACTGATATACAAATTATTACTTCGCGTGAAAAACGATTAAGAAGCGAAATAGAAAAAAAAAATTAAAACACAAGTGAATTTGCCGAATTTTCCAGACGTACGTTTATGTTTTTTGCACTTTTTAAGCTACGGCTGAACGGTCGTTTTCTAAAATTCAATGGCAGGACAAATTTTATTTAAGCACAAAACCCAAACAGATGACATTTGTCCTGGACTCCAGTGACTTTGATAGCAGTTATTGCTGAACAAAAAAAAAAAAAGAATGTTTTTAATGAATATTAATATTTAAGTAATTCCGCCGTGGGGCTGCAAGAACGACTATCAGATACCGCGTATAGAAACCGGAGGAGCAAAATACGTATCGGTAGACTTTAAAAGCTCGCCGAGTAAGACTTTAAACGTTAAATTATACGCTCATGCGCGTATAATTAATTATTTAATAAAAAAAAAATACTGATAAAATACACTATTATACCCGACGAAATGCGTACGTTTCGTTATATATTATGATGTCGTATTGTTGTAAGCCACAGCGTCGCGTACAATGTATACGGTGCACAGACAAAGGACAATAATTATAATATAAATACGTGCGCACACTGTCTCTTCGTTTTTTCCGCGATCTCAGCGGGTTATTTTAGAACTCTGTACGTATAAGTTCAACGTGCCGGTTGTTATAACATATACACTGCAAAGAGTACATAAAAAAAACGGTTAATTTATTATGTAAATTGCTATCGCGGCGCCCGTACGGAACATACATTGTCATCTCTCACCACTACAGTAATAACCGCGTCTGCAGGACTCATTTTATTTAAGCACAAAACCCAAACAGACATTTGTCCTGGACTCCAGTGACTTTGATAGCAGTTATTGCTGAACGGAAAAAAAAGAACGTTTTTTTTTTATAAACTCCAGTTATACTGCAAAAAAAAAATCCAAAACTATATACACAATTTCGTAAAAAAAAATCCTCGCGGGCCAATATCTGTTGTTTTACGACTAAATAACCGTATATCAGGGCAACTAAATCGACTAAATTCTTATGAACACAGATGCTTTTGAATAAAAATAATATTTTTTTATCCACGTTTAATTTCTAACGTATAGCGAGAGAATTTACTGGAGGCGAGAAAAACACATTTAACCTCGTTATTTTCTCTCGCAAATGGCAACGATATTGTACACCTCTTATGAGTTCAACCGACTCGTGAAAGGTCACTATACATGTCGCTGCAAGACCGTTATATTCTATTCTCTTTGTATATTCGATCGCGTTTCTACACGGACGTTTATAGAGAACAGACGATTTTTATTCGCATAAAAATTACGAAATTAAAGTATGCAAATAACGCGAATCAAAATTTATTACGTACCGTAAAAAAAAAATTAATTTACCATAATTGTGTGGGTACAGTGAGAGGGTTGAAGAAGCAAATCTCCTCACAGAAACTATATGGTAAAACCATAGCCAATGTGTTAAGAAAAAAAAAAAACGAATTCCGTTTTAGTCGGGCCCACACGTATATTATTACCAATCGACGATTAATCGAATTTTTATTCCGATTCGATAGACTCGATAATAATCGACGTAATATTATAATTCCCTCGCAAACCTACATGTAGTTAATCTACGGACGCGTATTACGTACAATTAAAAAAATATATATTTTTTTTTTCTATAGTATACGTATACGTTTATTACAAAGCGGTATTCTCGTGTTTAGCATAACCGGATACTTTGCGCGCGGAAAGCAACAAAAATAGGAAAAAAATATTAAAAAAGAAAAAAAAGAAATAAAAAACTTTTCGTCAAAAATGCGTCGTCTTCTGCAGCGTATTACAACAAGCGGAGTGTAATTTCGTTAATGTACATTCTGCCCGGTGGCACTTGCTGGGAATAATAATAATAATAATAATAATATCTGTAATAACAGTAACGGATTGAAACGAGGAGCGAGAACAGACGAGATTTGTTTGAAAAAAAAAAAAAAAACGAGGCGTAGCCAAATAAAGCGTTTTCAGACGAACGAGTCTGCAACGAGTTATATATTATGTACTCGTTTCGAACACCGATAGCTGCAGCGTATTAATTATAATAACGTGATCTAGGAATATTAAAAAAAAAAAAAAAGAGCGATTATTAATTGACGATATTTTATAATGATTTATGATCATTTGAAAATGCGTTCGGTGTACGCGATTTTTGTTTACGAATTTCACTCGTTGAACTTTAAATATTTATTCGGTTCCGTTCGCTTGAAAATCGAATTCGTTCGCGTTCGTTATAGAAAAAAAAAGTTCATTAAAAAATTTTTTTATATACCAATATTTATAAATTCGCGATCCGTATATAAAACGGAATCAGGTCGTTTATTACTCTTTTTGCGTATAAAAACATATCACCACTCGAAAAAAAAAAAATTACACCAACTTAAAACCAAACACTATACGGTTAAACTCGATCAGTTTTTAAATGTCAATCCGATCGAATGCACCACGACCCGCTGTTTTTGCGATACGCAAATTTGTTGAGCGAGTTTTTACCGTTTCGCGTTACGTTTCGATCGATTAAAAAAAAAAAAAAAAAATGTTACATATTTCGAACAATTATTTCAGTTTTTGGACTTAAAAAAAATTCACTAACGATTTTGCGAAATTCCTATAGTAAATAATATTTTACCAATACTCATTATTTACCGATTCATATTGTAAATTCGTTAAAATCGTTTTATTATTCTGTTGCGTCTGCGGTTATTATAATATATAATAACACTGTGTCGAGACGAACGCCTTTGGAATTCCACGCGTTTAATACATAAATATACGATAGGAAAAGAAAACTTTCTCGTATAATAATTAATATTTATACGCTGGTTATAATTAATACGATTAAATCAATTTTAATGGCGTGAAAATCGTTAGAAATCCGTTAAAAAATATTATAATAACGTCGTTCACGTTCTGTCCGAGAAAAAAACGAGTGATTTTCACGTGTCGTTCACAAAACGTGAACGTGCGCGCGTTCAACGAACACTTTTCAAACACTGAAATTATTCATAAATCGGTAAAATATTATTATTTCGTAGTACGAGATTCATTTTTATACATTTGCGTCACGCGTACGCGTTAATTAAAACTGAAAAAAACCAAATAGAAAACGAATAATAAATTACAATAAACTCGGCAATATAATAATAATAAAAAAAAAATTGGTTGTTTTTTATTCGATAAAGTACGTCATGATTCGAATTTTTCAACGCACAATTTTATAGAAATCATACGAACGGATGATTTCGCGCAGTTTCCGAAATCAGGTCCACTAAAAACTCGTATTCAATGACCTACACACGTCATGATTTCAAAGTACCAACCAGCATGGAGTTCATGAACTTTTATTGGTCTTTAAACGTTTGCATAAGAAACACACGCGTACCACACGTCATGCGTATAATTTTAATTCGCCAATTCCTTTGGAATGCGAAAACTCAATTATTTAAGTTTTGAAGTGTAAAACGTAATACTAGAAAACGGTTTTATATAGGTAGTTCTGTCGATAGACGTAATATAACATATTTTATTTTAATATATTATATTTTTTTTAAATACAAAAAATCGTTTTTTTTTTTTATAACGTTTGTATTCTTTCTTCGCGAATAATTTACATTTATTTCAATAATAATAATAATAATAATAATAATAATAATAATAATAATAATAATAATAATAATAATAATAATAATAATAATAATAATAATAATAATAATAATAATAATAATAATAATAATAATAATAATAATAATAATAATAATAATAATAATAATAATAATAATAATAATAATAATAATAATAATAATAATAATAATAATAATAATAATAATAATAATAATAATAACAGTAAACGCGCATTATTTTTAACTCAAAACGAATTATGACGTAGGGTTCGTGAAAAACTCATTTACGTAATTCCTCGCTAATAATCTACCAAAATATACATATAATAATGTTTATGATTGTAACGTTCAAACGATGAATTGCTTTGATAAAACAGTAATATACATTACTGCGAATGAAAAAATTGCGTTCAATACGAATTAAATTGATTTTAAGAAACAATTTATACGAAGACGAATCAAGGGAAAAATATATTTTCTAGTATTAATTCGATTTTTCGAAAATTACAACAATTGGTGATAAAGTATTGCGTTTATTATGATAACGTATACGTGAATAAATCTATTGAAATTACTTTAGGAAAATAAATTCGTACTATAGTTAATAAAACGGAACGAGCCTTATATACGCACATCTGAATTTATATATATTTTTAACTTTTAAATATTTTCGATTCGTATAATTATTATTTTTAATATCATAATTATCACGTTTACGTTCTCACGATGTAAGTGAGTATATATATATATATATATATATATATATATATATATATATGTACGATATTTCCAGCTAGTTCATTATAAGAGAACGAAAAAATCGACTGTTGATCAGACTAAAGTCATCTAAGGTCATATCCATCGTATAAACCACCTCTACACAGACACCAATAACCGATGACCTCTATCTTTCAATGGTCCGCACATATAATAATTATGCATATTTTCTTATCACGATTATAACGTTTGATACCATTATTGTGTTTTTAACTAAGATATTAAAGGTTTTTTTTTTTATTTTACACGCACTAATTATTATTATAACATTCGTGTTATGAATGTTTTATACTTCGAAAATATAACGATTAATTATAATTAAAAGATGTAATAGCAGCTGTATAATGTATAAAAATAAAACAATAATAACGCGCAAAAAAAAACTATTAAATATTAAATCGTTTAAGATGCAAATACTTATATAGGTACCCATATTATAGTTCTATTAAGCCCCTTCATTTATCACTGCCAATTGCAGATTCAAGTTTTGCAGCTCCGTCTACCACTCTTAAGACCGCATTTACTCCATCTTGCCACTAGGTCTTTAGATAATTTATTAATCAGTACCTTTCGAATTATTATGCTCTTCTCAGCTCTCCCCATACACGACCCGCCCAATCTAGAGACAGTTGGATTTTAAAAAAACATTTAATATTTGATTTATTGTATAGAAGTTCGAAGTTCCAAGTTAATAGTTAAATTCCATGTAGCCATGTAGGTACTCCCCAGTTAATTCGTTTCTCACAGGTCCGTATATTTTCCTAAGCACCTTCCTCTCGAAGAAGCTTCTTCTCATCATCTTGAGTTGTCGACACAACGTCTCACGTAGGCACATGTCACTACTGGACGTAAGTAAGCTAAGAACTTATTTCCACAAAAATCGATATTTTATAATCTGTGAAAAACGTAAATTTCCCACGAATATAAAAAAAAAAAAAAAATACAAAGAGGTAATATAATACTAATAATTTTATGTAGTCTGTAAACTATGTGATTGTAAATGTGTTACAAACGGTTTCTATTAGTATATAGCCGTTTACATTATAAATCCGACCGGCAAAATATATTAAGTAGAGTGAAACGCAGAAACATACGTTAAATATAAAATGCATAATTGCCCGTGTTATTATATCGAAAGCTGTCGATATTATACAAAAATTAAGTTCTCTTTGGACAGAAGCGTTATTTTTTTTTTTTTTTTATAACAAAAACGTATCCTAAGTAGTGTTTCTATGCTGCAGCGTTTCGTCCATAACAGTCATACGTTTATTAAAAACGAAGGCAAGAAAAAACTGTTCTTTAATATAACATGTATTATAAACCGGTTTAACGACTCTACCGAATGTCGTATATTTTCTGTATGGACAAAACAAAGTGCGCCATCTGTCGTTTTCCTAATAAGTTAAATATTCGATATCATGCAGTAACACTCATCCGTTTCAGTTGGTTTATAGTTACTGCATGTAATCTGTATTTAAACGCCATAAACTAAATTAATTTATTAATTTAAAAATTAATTTCTCGCGGTTTTTTAAAAATAAATACTCATATTATTCAATTAGAATTAAAATTATTTATTTTTTTTATCATTAATATTGTTTACATTTTACTGAATCAGGCAATTTACGTTAAATCAAACGCGAATAAAAGTTTTTAAAAAAAACACTCTAAAGAACAGTATCAATGTTACGAATTGAAACTCTAAAATGATTTTTATATTACGTTTATTTAGTTAAAATACAAAAAGTCTCGTAAAATATTATATTTTTATTCTAGAGAATGCGAGGCGCCATCTCTGTAACGACCTTCCCAGTGCGGTGGTAAATGGTTCGTATCCAATTCTATTCACGGCGCAGTTTATGTATAAAACGTCTACGAGTAGACGAGAAACCTCAAAAAACCTATTTTGAATGAAAACGCAAACATCCGCGAATTTTTAGCGATCAACAGATGTTATTTCGGACTGACGCCATCGATTAATCCAAATAGATAACGCCAAAGAGCACGAAGACGATATACTGTACAAAATCATCAGACACATCACGCGTGTGCAACAAGAGATTATAGTATAAAGTCGGACGAGGAGAAATCGAGGATACCTATTATTGGAGAGAAAGATTTCTCGAGGAAAATTTACTGGCTGAAGAAAAATGACGCCGATGGAAATTTGAAATAAGGACCGATGAAGACAAAAAAAAAAAGAGCTTTATAGAGGAACCAGCGTAGTTGGAACCGTATTCGGAGGTCGGAGGGAATAACTGGAAACGTAGTCCCCCAAATTACAATTGCTTTTAAATAATATTTTATTTTTTTACTACATCCATATAGGTATTCATAAAATGTACAATACATTTTACATTTTACTGTAATAAATAATTCAACAAAACGGAAGATGACATTTTGTAACACATTTTATTCCGTATACAGAAACAATTAAAATAAATACAAATTAAAAGCGACTTTGTCTCGAGTAATTTTTAAAATACATATATTTTTTTTTGTAAACTCGTATTTTATAGTCCTGGAATTTGTAACGAGTCCGGCCGGAATTTTTTTCATCATTTTAAATATTGATTTTCTACGCGGAAATGTTATATCAGGACGACTTAAAAGTCTAAAACACAGTCCATACGACGATTTGTAATAACACAAATGTCGAATAGCCCGAATGCGTCCGCTGTCAGCTTTATCAACTTTACATTAAATAGACCGAGTGCGTCCGTTATATTTCCAGGCACGACTTAAAACAATCCGTCGGGGGAAATCACGTTGTGCTTCAATCATAGCTGACTGAGTTTCAGTCGCGCAACACCGTTGAGATCGATAACTGCCCGTCCGTTATAATTTACCAGTGTTTATTTACGTGTGTTTTGTTTAATTGTAATAATGGCATTGCCAGAACATACGACGAACCAGCATGGTAAGAAAATGATGGTTATAAATTAAGATTTCACAATTGATTAAAAAAAATGACGTACAAAGATGGTATTGTTCTTTGAAGGATTGTAAAGCGTATATAAAAACTGATACGAGCCTGCAGTTCGCCTCCTCGTGGTGCACCCTGGGTAACTCAGAAGTGGGACGCATTCGGACTGCATAAGAAAAACTACGTTTTTTTCTTGGGACGCATTCGGGCTAAGCAAACTAAACGACCTGTTTTTCTTGGGACGCACTCGGATGATACCTTTTGCCGGACGCACTCGGGACATTAAAAAAAGAGTCATTTTGGGACAATGGGCACCTCGTACACCCTGCAGCAACTACACTGAGTGTACACGCGATTTTTTTCATTTTATTTTTTTCGAATAATAAAATAGACCAGACGCGACCAACACGAGGGCTTTTTACTTTTGAGGAAATCATCGTATAATTTTTTAATATCATAAAAAAAACGTATTAAATCTGTATGGTTATCCGTGATTTCTTTTAATTATATATATATATATATATCTTTCAAACGATTATTTGTTTTTAAATCAATAAGTTCAGGTCGGAACACTTTCTCGAACCTCGTTTTCATCAAAACGGTTATCAAATTCTACCTATAAGACGTTAGCCAGCAAAAAAATAAATTTTTTTGTGGGGGGGGGCTGAAAGTATATAAATGTGAAATAAAATAAAAATAATAAACTAAAATGTAAATCAATAAATTTTATTTTAAGAAAAAAATTCGGGAGGAGGGGGGATTGAACCCTAAATCGTCTGGCTACCGATAATCGCTCCAACAGGAGTTACAGTTTGGTATCTCGACACGTTTTAAAAATATTGTTTTTTTTTTTTAACCTCAAAGTCGCGATTTTATTTCGAACGATTTCACATCACTATTATATATAATACAGTGGTTCCCAACCTTTTTTATTCTACGCCCCTCTTGTAAATTTAAACAAAAAATATCACGCCCTCCTTTAAATTAGAATTTAGATGACTTATTATTATTATTTTTTTTTTTAGTTAGCCGTACAAATAAATTTTACAAAATAACTATATATTTTGTAGGTTATTATGGGCGACCGTCCGAATATTAATTTGTTTTCAATTTTATTGATTGTAAAACGGCATCAAAAAAATTTTCGTTACTTCATCATCACTATATTCCCCCCCCCCTTGCAGTATCTAAATTCCCCGGGGAATTCCCCCCGGTTGGGAACCACTGTTACAATATATTATATTATATAAGCTCGAAAACTGTTTTCGAAGATTAAAATTCATTTAAAAAACGCGCTCGAAACCATGGGCGTAGTTTGCTAGGGGCAGGGTGGGCTACAGCCCCCCCCCCAGGACCTCTCGTAGCCCCCTAAAATTGTTACCTGCTAATTGCTGTTGACCTAGGTTTCATATCCCAATTATACTATTTTCAATTGTACTTTTGTTTTTCTCGATAAATTACTATTATACTTTTGCATTTATTTTTTTCCTAAATAATTATTATGTATAAAATACGTGTAATACGTCCATACGTAATATAATTATACACCGTTCATATCATCACATGGAACGACCGACTATTTACGACGCGACACCGAAATAGATTTATGGATTTTCCATTACTTCGTGCATCGTGCGTGATTGTTGTACTTTGTACGACGAAGATAAACAGTGGTAGGTATAGAAAGATCGTCGTCTGTAACGAGGAGAATCGAAAATTGGATTAGAAACTCAATGACTAGCAGCGATAGGTTTTCGAATTTAGCAGCATTGTTCCATATCGAAAGAGACCTATCACTGTCATTAGATTCTGAAAATTTTTTAAAAGTCTACAAAAGAAAGACGACTGAATTTAATTTAAATTATTATTATTGGTTTCGTAATAAACTGTTACTTTTATATTTGTCATTATTATTTATTTCAAAAAAAAAAATAAAATGACGGTGCCTATATTGATTAGTAAGTTAAAAAAAAAAATAACCAATAGGGCAATAGCCCCCCTAGATAATTTTTGCGAACTACGCCTGTGCTCTAAACACGAGTTCACACACGTTTTTCGGCCAGTGCAAGCGGGTTGATAAAAAAAAAAAAAAACATGTTCGCAACAGATTCCACCAGCTAGATTGACCGTACCTGTTGCGGAGTAGCCGTAGTACCGAAGCCGGAGCGAGCCCGTCGCCGCGTGTAACTTGCAAAAGAAGTCGGGCCGTATGTTGTAGGCGGCTAAAAAGTGTCGGCATAGCTCGGACACGTCGGGCCGTTGCGCGCGTTGTTTCCGACGCGACTCGGCCGACCACGGCGTTTGTCGCTGCTGCGGCTGCTGTTGCGACGACGGTACGCGGCTGCGGCGGCCACGGTGGCGTTGCTGCTGCAGCAGGTCGTCTTCGTACGTCTGGTCGGCCAACAGTACAGCGGCGGCGGTTTCGTATCCGACGGTCGCGGCGGCGCACGAGGACATCTGGAAAACGTTTGCATCGCGCGCGTGTACACGCGTGAAACGGTAAAGCGATACAACGGATATTAGAAATAAAGTAAAAAAAAAAAACGAATAAACTGCGCGCCCAAAAAAAAAACGCGAGCTCATACGCGGTAATGAAGTCGGCGAGGAAGGGGGTGGGGATGATAAAGTCTTTGTGATATTTTAATACGCACTGCGCAGCGACGAAGATGACCGAACTAGTGGGGGGGCGGCGATGCAATAAATAATAACCGAATAAATGTATGTATATACGAAGTGGTCGCGAAGAAAGCTTTATACGAATTATACACAACGGGGTTAGGGGTTAATACGTTACACCCATCTCGCCGTTTTCCCCTACTCCTCCGGCTAGGTCTTTATAGCGTATCGGCGTTTTTTTTTTTCGGTTTTTAATAACAGGCTGTGATCTCGATGGAAAACCGGTACCGTAGTCACGAAAGATACGCGGAGACGTACGCCTTCGCCCCGCACGGGCTCTCACAATAAACGTGCGCGCACGTTCTTTCCGCGTTTTCGACGATCGCCACTATACCGATTATTATTATTTTACACGTGTACACATCGGTTTTATACGATACGTAATGTAGAATCGATTTCTTCGCTTGTGCGCGCCTCCTCCCAAAACGTTTCGTTATATTCGAAACGATCGTGTACCGGCTCCGTGTCCGTAAAACGTATATTATCGACTCGATCGCTCCTCCTTAAATTCTCTTTCCTCCCCCCCCCACACTACGAACGTTCTCGGACACCATAACGACCTTGTGTACGCAATCATCTGCTCACGCGCAGTTATACCGGGAAGCGTATTGCGCGTACATCAGAGCCATCGTAGGGGAGGGGGTTCGATGAATATTTGTTCTATCGTCCACAAGAGTGTAAGAATACTCTTTATATAAATTTGCGACCCCCCCGTTTATTATATGATCGAAAACAGAGAAAAAACGCTCAGGACTCGTCGCGCACTCGCCGATCGAAGGGAAACGACGGGAAAAGAGAAGGGAGACTTTTAACAACACAACGCACGAGGTAAAAGTAGAAATTTCAATATTACGGGACGCGTATAAATAACGATCAGATACGAGATCGAATAAGGATCGAAAGGGTGGGGGAGGGAATCGTGGGAAACGACCCGTCCCGGTTAAAGAACATCCGTGCAGCGTACACCATCGAATGATTTATTATTTCGGCCGTCGCTCGACCGAAACGAAATCGTTGTATATAGTCAAAAATAAGACATCCAACATCCGAAACGGATAGGAACTCGAAGACGGAGAATTATCAAAATAATACGTATAGTGCGAGTTTTGATATTTCAGGCCCGCTACTGCAGGGGGTAGCTTCAACCCGCCAATCCCTATAGTGAGTGTCCCCGAAAGTATTTTTGGATTCTGAGGCCGATATCGGCTGCACCGCTTGTAAATACCGTGCTCCGATTGGTTTAGCACTCGTGAGATCGTAGCTCAATGGTAGCACGAACCGAGTGTTTCATTGTCTACAGGTTTACGCAAGTTACACGTTATTAATATACGCCACGCAATATATTTATAACGAAGACCTGTGATCTACCCCTGAGGTGGTTTATTTCGTAACGAATCGGGGGCGATACTTTTTGATTTGATTACCGACACGAGCTCGCGAGGACTTTCGTTAGGAGCTGCAGATGAAATGCGTAAAACGTGTGCTAAAAAGCCAATGGATTCTACGATAATAATCGTGATTCGACGGGATAATCGACCAATCGTATAGCATATAGTTAAACTCTGGTGTCGATACTGATCCCAGAACGCCAAAATGCGTCTCGGACCCTTAGGGACCATATAAGTCTTAACCTAAACCTTCGCATACGCGAGCACAATATCATATTATCGCCATAACATCTTTGCGTTTACACAGATTTATAGGTTTCGTAAAACGAATTCATTATTAAAAACGTTTCATCTATTTACGTAGAATATCTTGTTGACAATAACAAGCTTGTCATGAAAGTGCTCGATCGCTAAGATACGCGAACTCGTGTCGGAACTTAAAAGCGGTATCTCTCGATTCGTTTCGAAAAACTACATCGGATTGATCACAGGACCTAACTGTTAAAACAAAATAAAATTCAAAATTTCCGTAGTATTTTTACGGGATTTGAATCCGCCGTCTTGAACGCTTTCAAATCCAATACGCCGTCAAAACCGACTTGAAAACCGTTGCATCGAACTACAACTTTAAACTATAACGATGTCAAATAACATCAATCAGCGCGCAAATAAGCTTTGTATAGGTATCGAGCACTAATACGGAATGATTATGCGCTACCAGGTGGAAAAAAATATTTTTAATCGCAATCATCATTAGCAATTTAAATAGTTATAGATTCCGAGCGAAGAGCTGCGCGTTTTACAATGACGCGATCGTCTGCAAAAACACTGCACGTTTTCGTATGGAATTTTCGTGCTTTGAATAACTACCGGGAATTCCGTAGAAAAACTTGGTAAAAATTGTTTATTGGACGTGGATGATATTTTTTACAATATTTAAGATACTCATAATAGCAAGCGTACAGAAACACACGTATAAAATGTTGACATTTTCTTCTTTCTCTTAAAGTGTTTAAAATATGATTTTCGAAAAACCGCGAAGAAATAATATATAGTAATTCGAGTTTTGCTCGGAATCGTTTTTTTCAATATTGTAATTTCGTAATAACGATACAATTCTAAAACCTATATACGAGTAACACTGCGCTTGCACTAGACTAGAAAAATAGTGTTTTTTTAAAATTTTATACAAGATGAGAAAAAATTGTCACATTTACCATATAATTCGTATATATACGAGATTATAATATACAATAAGACAATTGATAACATTTTTATATGTTATTCTCTTATTCGAGAAATACTCCGTTTAACGTGGACTTTGCTGTATACGATTTCGAGAGTGTGAACAGTGCGTATGTATATAAGAACTAAAAAACGACGTCTAGCAAAAGCAAGGATCTGTACACGATTTCATTAAAAATTTCGCGAAAATATTATATCGATTTACTCACGAGTAAGTATAATTATATAGGAACGTCCGCATTCCCAAGTAACTATAAATTAAGGCTATCACACATTTCATACGTTCTCTTTTCCTATACACGAAAAAATCGCGTGCGTTAAGTACTATTTAATAAATAAATAATAATTATTATAAAAACATATAAGTATACCATATAGCAATTATTACTGGCAATCTCGCGAGATTATAAATCATTTTTATAATACTTATACCGAACTGTTATAAATGTACAATTCAGTTGGCGGGTTTTTGTTTCTAACAGTTTAATTTAAATATATACATATATTTATATATATAATATTGTGTTTAACGCATGTAGTATAAAATATCCAGCGAGAAAACCGCCCGTTGTCAGACAAAAAAAAGCATATTTTTTTAGTGGGCACCTCGCCTTATATATACATATATACATACGTTATACATTCCGCATTGTTCATAATATGATTTTCCATACAATAACTCCAACTCGTTCATTGTTTTTTAAGCAGTATATGTATATTTATATATTTTTTTTTTAATATAAAGTATTGTTGTATATTTAGTAAGATATTATAAATTCATAAAAATTATTGTTTTACCAGTAAAACTACATGTATCACACAAAAGAACACGAAATTTAAAAATGTTTTTTTTATTTATTATTACATAATTTTATAAGACTTATTATGTCACGTATAATAACATTAGAAGTTCTTATTTACAAGCACCTGCCCACATTCGGGCGACAAATAAAATCTAGAAATATACGATACCCCACGCCCGAATTTGTTATACAAACTTGCAAAAAGGCGTAAATAACTCGTTATCTCGAAAATTTACCGAAGGAAGGTCATGGGCGCGATTCGAGTTTTGAATTTGGGAGGAGAGAGTTTATGTTATTATATCTATAACACTATACGTGTATTTTCGCATGAAAAAATAAACGGCAATTTTTACTATTTACCCGTTAGATCAGCGATCGTTAAGATTTTTTTTTAAATTGAGAAAAAACAAAAGGGTAATCCGCAATAGCGGGATACTGCAGTTGGCACTCATAAACGAACGCTCTATAACGGTTTACTATGATGATGACGTCTGTTACGGTAACTGCTGCACGTTCCGCTGGTCGAAATCCATTCTGTCACATTCTTATCGTACGTAGACTATTAGACTATACTATACGATCTATACTAGGTGGATCTACTTTGGTTTTAATGAAAAAATTGAATGACCAATATTCTGCGTGACAAGACTAATCGACGATTTATTAAACGCTTTCGTCGAGAACAACAGAATTTTTTCAAGCGTTCTGCCGAAAGTAAAACTTGGTCAGTTTTAACATTTTTTCCCGATCATAAACTATTTTAAATACAAATCGCGTTTACGATAGAGGTAAGCATTATTTTTTAATTTTTTTTTTAATAAAAATAACCTATCGTTGTTTCAATGAAAAGTCTCCTTCGATATTCATCATCTCTTAAAATAGTGTCTGATAAAACGGTTGCTGTAAGTATACCTTTAAAAGTCCCGTGTTCACCAAACACAAAATAGGTTTTCTTACATTACATTCACCGACAAGGAGACATTGTCAAAGTTTCAAAGGATGAAAAAAAAAACGAAACCTATACATTTTCTTTGTGGTGTGGCCGGCTCGGGGATCAGATTCAATTTATCCATATATATATATATATACTAAAGAAGTCCGCGCACGCCTTCGGTATATAAATCCTGTAGTCAAGTGTGCATACGTAACGAGATTAGTGAATGTCATATAGGAAAGGTCATCTCCTAACCTAACCTAACTCGTTTAGGGGATTTATAATGATTATGACGGACAAATTAGATCGTATACAAACGCGTTGGCGTTAATATATTACGTTCAACACTATCAGCAGCACATATTATATTAGTCGACACGGACAGTAAGTACATACGAGTATATATTATAATTAATTACGATAATATCGTCTCGGGTTATTCATAGCGTTTCGAAGTTCTTGTATATTGAAGATTACAGCACAATATTGTACGAGTCACTGCTGTTTTACATACGTAAGAGGGATCACAGGTCAAGAGATGTCAATATATTTCACCGCCGCGCGGTGTATCCATCGGACAGAGAAGAAAAAGACGATAATAACCGGTATCTATTTTTTAAAATTTAAATCGACGCGTAGCCCGTGTTACAATAGAAAACGTATACCGCGTGAATAACATACGAATGGAAGAGCCGGATTTATCTAATTTTTTTTTTTTTGAATGTTTGTGCCACTTTATAGAATTATTCGTATTGTCTATTAACGCGATAAAAATCACTGCAGAGTTCGTTTACGGAAATATACCGTAGCCAACAGTTTACGCAGTATATAATATATACAATAATTGTGTTACATTTTTTGAACTCCGAATAAAATTCGAAATGAGATACGAATTCGATTAAAAAAAAAAATTATAAAAATAGGCATAACCGAGAGAGAATCTTTATATGAATATCATACACACACATACATAGTAAAACGTATTTACTTGTGATATTTTGAAATACGTGATTTTTAAATCCGTTGCCACGTTGAATAGTGAAAAATGTTATCTATTTATACACGCGTGACTTAATTTGATCGATATATTTACATCGTTATACTGTACCGACGACGACGAGAAGAAAAAACCGGTATAACATTATTATTAATAATAATAATAATAATAAGTCCGTGTCTTTTAAATATATATTTTAATGCGTAAAAAAAAAAAAAGAACACAATAAGTGTATATTAAGTAAAAACTTACGCGGCGGAGTAGCTGCAGGTTATATTATATTATTACGTATACAATGTGTAAAATAATAAATATACGATATTATCGTCAAATTTCAGTACGTGTTAGGATTTTGAATTAATGTAACTGGTTTATTTTTGGGATTCAAATATTTTATTTTAAGACATCTAAAATGTTTGTGAAATTTCTAGACATTTCTAACACCGTCCGCATAACAGAGTTTTGAACAGTATATTATTATAATGTACAAAATACGTTTCTATACATTATTGTCGTTCGATACGGCTGTCAGATTCTCTTTTTTTTAACATATTGGTTCGTTAAAAATAAAACGCGATTACTCGTTCTCTTATATTTTATTTACAAGATTTATTTATGACCGTTGAACGAAATGAGCGCGATTGGACTGAATGGGAATGGTTTTTGTGCGATTGAAAAAAATCGTATTATTTGGTATAACGTTTAAAAAATTAAATCAAAACCGGAACCACAGAGTAGATAAATGGTAAGATTTCATGCGATAATCCTGCAGATTAACGCGCAATTATGTCGTTTATGAAACAGATATACGCGTGTCCAATAGAGTCTTCAAATGGAGAAGGATATATTACACCAAGTCATGGATGAACAGAGTAATATTATCTATTTAATGTCTATGGTCCAGACAGTCACGTGTATTATCGGTTAAAACATAATCGCATATATCTTCTTTTTGAATTCCTTAAGAAAGTTACTGTTTATTCTGAAGTTTTCATCGAAAGTCCATAGAAAAAAGTTATGGGGAGGGGGGACATGACACTCTCATGCCTTCTCGTGAGCACGCCCCTGAAGACTATTGTAAAGTCATGCTGCAAATATCGATAACGAACAAACTGAGATGAGAATCACTTTTCACAACGAGAGGTAAAAACGTTTGACAATACTTCACACTGCTGCACCATCGAAATATAAAGAGGAAAAAAACCATTTGAGGTGTTCAAAAATAGGAACGGAATAGTAAAAACGTAAATATGTGTAATTCGATACACGTTTTAATCACATGTGTGTCTAAGTCGATAATACAATTGGGACGAAAATTCTCACAACGTCCATCTAAAGTGCCTTGTGAGTGTAGAATAAAATATTTCTTTTTGTACATACAGACGAACATAAGTAAATTTTGATTTTTGTGAAAAAAAACTCCCGTATGTCTTAATCGATTGTCATTGCACACCGAGTAATAACGTACTTGAGCGATTCCGCGGGCAAGAGACGGTATATAAACAGATTATTATTTTGTATTATGTAAATGCGCTTTCGCCCGCGTCGCGTTATATTCGCTATATTTTGGTCTCGTGCTGTGAGACGAAATAATTGAAAAATTCAAATCCTTTTCTTTTTTTATTCGACTACGTTGTTACGGATAGCCATACCGCCGGGGTTGCGTTATAAAAATAAATATAAATAAGTAAATTGAAATGAAGACCGACAGACTTTGATTTGATTACAATCTGTTTCGATTTAAATTTTCTTCAGTAAAAAGACTTATACATAATGTAAATAATTCGTTTGTGTGGTTAATGCGCGTGTTATTAAAAACGTAAAGTCTCATTATACGAGAGAAGTGTTTGAAATTGTATATGTGTACGCATATGGAAAACAAGTTTTAGATACCGCAACGTTTAATAATATTTCCATAGACAACTATTATAATAAACAAACGTTAAAAATAATATCGAAACTTGAAATATAACGAAAATTTACTGCTGAAGTATAATATGTACGGACAAGTGATTGCCCCAAAACGATATTTTCATATTTCACTGTTTCTTACCTAATATATCATTTGAAAACTTGTCGAAATATCGATAAAATAAATTCATCAAATATTTATTATATACGCTTCTATATAATTGTATTTCTTTTTATATATAAATTATCTATACATATATGCAGTGTTTTGAGAGATAATAATAGTAATAATATAATGTTATTGATTTCGAGACTAAACGTATGTATATTATTATGATATAACCAAAGATCTCAAAAACATAAGTCTGCGTGTTGTATTATATGCGAAAACAAAAAAAAAAAAAAATTAGAAAATTTTGAATTTACGTGTAGTGCATATACTACACGATAATGAACTGGAGGTAGTACGATTTTTCAATCGAAAAATCGCTCTTTTTACTATGATTTCATAATGACTACCGAAATAAATACGACTGGATTAGTTCGGTTCAAACGTTATTGCGAAATTAAGTACTTGAAAATAATATTTTTTTAAGTATTATGACCGACGTATACAATTTACAATAGTTTATACTATATTACTACGGCGAAAGCGTCCGTTGAGACTATATTAAACATAATTGTCGCCTGCAGCACTATCTATATACAGAAGCAGTAATTTCAACACGCACACACGTGAAAAGTTTAAAATTTTTTTTTTTTGCTCGACCGACGATCAGCGGTACACGCTGATTATCGGTCGTGATCGAGCGTTTAGTGCATAGCTGACGACAAATAATATTATTAATAATAATAAAGATTGCATACGCGCGTACGATCGGTCGCTCGATCAGCGTCAAACTAAACACCCGCATATATCGACACAGTGCGCGTCAGCCGACCGTAATAATACGGGAAAAGAAAGTAGTCACCAGATAGCGCTACGACACAACATAGAGGGCGTGGCAGAAAGGCGCTTATAAATAGCGGTCCGAAACCATTGAACAGCTCAGTGTAGTCATGGCGGTGAGGCGTGAACAACGTAGTTCGCTTCTGACTGCGGTGTGTACGTATTTTTCTGCCACGCCCTTTATGTTGTGTCGTAGCGCTATCTGGTGACTACTTTCTTTTCCCGTTTTGTTGTTATTTCGTTTACGTTCCATGCACGTTTTTCTTCCTTTTTTTACATCTGCATCGGTACATTAATAGATTTTTTTTTTTGGTTGTTACTCGTCGATGTGGATATTTCATCGGCAGAGGGGTTGGCTCTATTTTCTATTTTTTTACGTTATTTACTATTTAATATTTCGAAAAAATATTAAGTTTTAAAAAAAAAGATGTTTATCTCATTACGATAAAATGCAATAATACGTATTGGTTTCTCATATGTAGCAACACTGATTTAGGAGGAAATTGTCGAACCGATATCCGGCTGCAATGTCACTTTACTCGTACGCATTAACTCCAGATATATTATCAAAATATTAAATACATATAGTTTAAGCATAGATTAGATGAATACATATGGATCACTCGGCCCGAGAACAAAAGAATTGCAAATTCGCTCTTCTGATTGGTCCCCCCATATCGATGTAGGCGCACACGACGATATAAATTATTGTACTGATATTATACAATATTATTGTACAACTTCTTTACTATCTCAAATAATATTATCATAATAATGGTTATCACGTGCCGGTAAAAATTTAACGCAGATTAAGCACCGATTGTTTTTCAACTGTGTGTATATGAAGCGAGTATATTTGACACGAGACATTATAATATGACACGATGGCCAAACGAGAATTCACTATGTAAACAACACAAATAGACTATACCTCGAGGGGGTAATGTTTGAATTTTAGGTAAATGTATCGTGCTATCGTGCGGTTACACTGATTTGGGGAGGGGTTTCGAGTGACGTCATTTTTTTGTTTATATCGCGAGTGATCCATCTGTCTTCATCTAATCTGTGCTTAAGCCAAAGTCATGCGAATTCTACGAACACAGTCGTGCAGTACTAATTCGTGCGAATTACATGCTATAAATATTGACGTTGAAAAACGTTTTAGATGCGGTCGTTGCGCGTTACGTTAGGTTAGGTACGCGACTCGTACGATATGAACCCGCGAAAAGACCAAAAAACAAAATTTAAAAAAATCCGAGTATGTTTCGATAAAACGGCGGCGACCCCTACCCGGACCGATTTCTCGTTCCGCGTGTCCTGCAGGATAAAAAAAAAAAAGACAGCGCGCGACGGTATAATACAACGACGACGCTGATGCTGCTGCCGCAGTCGACGACTGGCAGGATGAGAAAAATATGTCGCGCGCGCTTTAAAACGCGTGTATTTTATATATTATTTTATTATTATACACGACCGACGACAGAATAGACGGACAACGGTCCGTTCCCGATGTCGGACGACCAATTTACAATGAGAACACAATGGACGAAGAACGAGTGGCGGCGGTGTCTAAAAAAAAAAAACCGATAATACATGCGAACGCGTATCCATTGTTTGGGAGTCTGTACGTCCTAATGACGTCTACGTCAACTGCAGCGCGCGCGTTTGTCACAATCTGTATACAAAACACGTGGAGGGGAGGGGAAACCGTTTTGAAATTATCGCTCGTTTTTTAAAACAATTTCCTCCCCCCCCCCCATCCAACCCGTTCTTCTATCCGGACCGGTAAACCAGTTCTCGCAGATCCCATTTCAAACGATGGCTTATTGAGAATTCACACGGTATCTATATACACGGCGCGCAGCGCTGTCCTGCAACTGTACCAGCAGCAGCAGCAGCAAGTCTTATACACGAATTCATTCATTGCATACGCGTACTTGTATACACTGCGCCCTTGTAAAAAAAAAATATTCTGTAATACATATAGATTCTGGTATACTGCAGAAATGCGCATTGTGCGCGTTATGTGCTGAGAGACGATTATCGTTAGAGGCTGTGCGAAGAGATGTTATGGAAATGAAAGTGTGTGTTAGAAGGGAAATGAGGATAGATACGGAATTCGAGGCGATGATACAGTCGATGAGTAGCGCACGAGACGTAGTGAAGTTACCGATCTCGTGAAGTCGGGATAAGATCCTGCGCGTACAGGAGATTACTCACTCGGATTGTTAGAATCGTATCTATTCGTTCGGGTTACAGTCATCAGAAATTAGTTTGAAATCGCGTTTTTACCGTTTTTATGTAATTTTTCGGTGGTTTTTGAGTTCTATTTTTCAAAGCGCTTTTGAGAAAATCAAAAAATGACCTCTCTAAAATACTGACTATAGATGCAAATCGCTACCGGAAACAAACTGTGACTGTAAAGATCGGAGCACTCCTCCCGGTAGAATTTTTGGATACAGGCATAAAAAAAAAAACACAGCTTTGTAAAACCAATAGATTCGTCGCTCTGTTCGGAATCTAAAACATTTCTCGTACACATAACGTGCTGTGTAATGTCATAAACGCCGGCCGCCAGACGATCGGGGCCGCTGTCAACACGGGGATGTATTTACAATATTAATGGTGTTCGAAGTTGGACAACAAAAGCCGCCTACAAATTACCAATATATATTATTATAATAAGTTATTATCGGGTTCGAATAATCTGAATCTCGCGATGAGTGACCGTATAGCTGACGACGCGCTCTCGAATCGAACGGAGAAAAACGCTCGTGCAGTGATGATGATGATGATGATCGCGCAGACAACGCGTGCAGCGGGTCGGTGAAATAATAATGGTCCGAGGAACAAATAATTTATAATTATTATAATTATCATTATCGTCATCATCGTTATTCTGGTATATGAACCGCGTTGTTATTATTATTATTATATACCGCATTCATATATTATATACATAGTATTTCGATCGATTATAAACGATCACGTCAATATAATGTATATAAGTATATACTTATCAAAATAATTAAACGGATATATCACGCGTAGAATTCTTCTCGATTTATTTTTTATATTTTTTTACCACATACGCGAAATGAATTACAATAAAACGGACGCGAATTTGTTTTGGGAGTTCACCGCGAGAGAACTCGCGGAATAATATAGATGCGCGTGTGAAACTAAATTTAGTTTTTCAAAACGTTGTTTCAAAGCATCGTTATACACATTTTTGCTTAACACTTAATAATTTATAATACATCGAAGAAAAGAAAAAAAACTACATTTATTATTAATCTAGAAAACCCGACGAGGAAAAAAATTCGATTACATTATGGATGACAGAAGGATTAAAATTATTAAGGTTAGAATGAGAGTTGAGAGTTATATTAAAACGTTTGTTGCCGTTTAATTGTTTATTGATTTTTTCCCGGTTTCAGTATCGTCGGCATTAAACCTTTTCATTTTATTTTGATTTTTTTTATTGATTTTAAAATCGAAATAGTAACTTAAGTGTATAAAGTTTTAAAAAAATGATACAGTCTAGTTAACTATAGATTTTGAATGGTTTTCGCTTAGTCTTATATTATGTTCATCGATCTTTATTATTATACTTTGAATAATTCTAAAAATTGGGAAATATTGAAAACACGCGTATACCTATACAAAAATACGCGTATTTCTCTAAATAATTATATATACGATTTAAAAACATAATAATTTTAACTCTTTAAATTATGTGGTCAAGAGTTTACGACGGTAAAAGTTAAATTTTTTACAAATGTTTTTCGCGCTGTCGCTGTATACAGTAACACGATACTGTTTACATTTTATTATTTTTGTCGAAAATCCGTCGAACATTCCCCATTTTATTATTACTGTACAATAGTCGTTACTAGTTTACTTATTTTACATTATTTTTGTTCGTTGATAATATTATCTCTCATCGCTCATGTATTATTAAATACGATGTTGATAATATATTAAAATACATCACAAAATATAAAATACCGAATTAAATGAAAACTACCGAAAAAACCAGCGTACTTTCGAATATCGCGGTTAAGAATTCCGAACGAAAAAAAAAAATGTATAGTCGCGGTTACGTTTCAATTCCTGCACAATTTTCCTATAAAAAGTTTCGGGTCTTTTCGATAAGTTTTCAGTCCCCGCAGTTTTAAATAACAAATATCAAAAACACAAAGACTCCGGAGTCGTTTTCCATCGAAATCCGTACAGCAACCGCGATGGTCCATAAAAAAAAAAAAAAAAAACGTATTGTTTAATTTCGATAAAGATAAATAAAATTTCAAGTGGGTGTCCCAATTTTAAAAGAAATTAAACGGAAATTGCAATTGAATTTTCTCGCTCTGCAAATAACCGCGCGCGTTTCCCGCGTTCAAATCCTTATCAGACGTATATTTATGAAAAGATAAAGAGCAACAACAAACGATTCGCGCTGTACCGATCGCTTTTTTCTATGATCGGTCTCGCGACACCGTTCGTGTGCTCCGATCGGTTTAACATCTGTGCGTATTAAAATGACATCAATTTTACAATTTGAAAGTGTGATCAAGTCACAAGTTCGGATATTGTGTGGTGTTTCATTTATTATTTTTTTAAATTTTTTACAATATACGCCAAATTAATTTTGACGCCTCAAATTTGTAAGGTGAATGCACCTGCGGTGTTCAGCTCCTGAACATATAGGTAGTATTACACCATCGTGGAAGCAGGGGGACAAGTAAATATTTATAAATTCAGTTCATGGAGGTGACGATCACCTTGTCACCCCCTCTCAAATCCAGTATCCACTGATGGTAAATTATAATCACTACTTTTGGCCCAAATGTATAAAAGCCTGACTTACTGCACCACACGGAATAGATGAAATCAAAAGAAGTGATACTCTCAAGTTATAATTTTTTTTTTAATACTGATTTGTTATTGAAAATTTAAATTATTAAAAACAAGAATATTAATTAAAAAATTTACAAGGGGAGCAAGAATCCGCAAGGGGGGCAGCTGCATACTATGCGTCTGCCCCCCCCACCACACACTAAAAACGCTAAGATTCGCATTAAAATCGCATTATGATACTCGTTGGTGGTCAAAAAAACGAGCCGTGTTTGCGAGATAAATATATTTTACACAAATTTATAAACTTTATTGGTATATGCGCAGTGATGTTCCCATGGGGTATACTCCATATACTTACGCCGCGTACTCTCAAGATTTTTTTTTTTTTAAATCATGAGTATACTGCATAATATATACTCTCAAATCGCAATGAATTTGTAAAAAAAAAAAAAATGTAGTTATTATTTTTGTAGCGGGCGATTCGTGTTTTTTTTTTTGAAAACCAAATAATATATATTTTTGACGCGGAAATGACGGCTGTGCACTACGACGACGTTCATCGTTTATCGTCGAACAGAATTAACGATAACATATCATCAATCAGGTAGGTAGGGATAAGAAGAAACGATTTTTCACAAGTACATTTAAATAAAATTTAAGTACACATAATACTTAATTAATTCAATTTTTCGAGTAAAAAAATAATGCAAATTTGTTTGTTATTATTACTCCCTCGTTACAGTATTTATACCAAGGTGATAATCCGGAACTGGCATACGGAAAACCTTTTTTTTTCTTCTTTTATCGCCCTAAACTTATTCATTGAAATCGTTAAAATTGTGCCGCCTCTGCAACGACCTTTTAACGGGAACATCCACTGTACATATATGCGTATCGAACGATGAAGACTGGCACCATCACTGAAGAATCCGTTGAGGAAAAAAAAGAAAATGGCGAGAAGGGGTGGGGGAGAGTATAAAAATAACGGCGCGAAAATCGTTGATTCGCCGACAGCGATGATTGGACAGGGCCGTATTTAGGGGAGGGGGCAACAGGGGGCTGTTGCCCCGGGCGTCTAAATTTGTTATATACAATTTCATTAATTTAATCCTGTCAAAACTTCGTTCAGGTTAATTTTTACGTATTTTATTATTTACACTTTTATCGCATGACCTTACATTTATGACCGGCTATTATCGAGATTTAGGTGAGATAATAATTGATAGTTTTGTCGCGGCGTCTTCGAAAAGATCATTTTCGACCCTATAATAATAAAAACGTATTCTACAGTTCGGTAGGTAATGAATAACGATCGCGTGAATGCTTTGGCTGAACGTTGAAAGTGACGAGAACGGACTTTCTGCTGCAGTATCAATAATATAATTATGATAATCAAAGGTATTTGCGGAGTCACGGTGAAAAAAATTCAATTGTAAATTAAAAATTACATTAAATTTGTATTATAACGGGGCGTTTTTTCTTTTTCTGTTGCCCCGGCGGCGACAAATTCCCTGAATACTGCCCCCCCACCGGACCTCGTTGGCGCTATGCGTTTCGACAATCTCACCTGCTGCTAGCCCGTGCGGCTTTTTCGTTCGTCTTCCTCGTCGTCGGTGTTGTCGTTGTCGTTGTCGTTGTTGTCGTCGTCGTCGTCAACGGACTGCGCCGGCATAATAACGAAATCCGTCTCCGCCGCGGGTGTGTGCGCGCGCGATTTGCCCGATCGTGTGGGGATGCGCTCCCCGGTGGCCGCACGAGCGCGAGTCGAGTGGCCAAGACAATACCGGCGGCGCGCGTGGACTGACGGGCGCGTGTCCGAACAGCTGATCGTCGACGTGGTGTGGCGGCGAGCACGTCGCGCCGACCGGCACCGCGTTTCGTGAGTGTGTAAACGCTACGACGACGACGACGCGGAACGGCCGGTGGCCCGGCGACTTTTCCGCGCTCACGAACCGGTTCACTCCCGTACAAAAAGACACTCGCGCGCGCGCGCTTCTGACGCCATCTGTTCGCCGCCGTACTACTGCTATATATATAAAAAAAAAAACGTAATGTTAAAAACACGGCGCGGAATTGTTTTCTTTTTTTTTTTTCGCTATTTTTTAAAAGTTACTTCCATCATCAGCACCTAAAGCATAGGCGGATCATCTACGGGGTGTGCCGGGTGTGCCCCTTGGCACACCCTAAAATAAAAGAAAAAAGTATATTATACAATACAGGTTATAGTATTGGTTAGTAAACAACAGTGTTGGATACTTCGAATATTTTGACTTTAGTGTATGGAAGAAAATTACGAGCTAAAAATAACGCATAAAACGGGTGAATTTGTTTATAGCCTCACCTCTGTACTATTAAAAAAAAAAAGAACTACAAAAAAGGCCGGGCACACTCAAACGTATAGAACTCTAGGTTCGCCTATGACCTAAAGGCTAAGCCTTGTCGTTTTCGCCAACCTCTTCGATCATTTCGGTCTTTGAAGAAGCAGGTTCTTGGTCTTCCTTTTCCCCGTGATTCTTCCTTCAAAGATGATATTTAGAAACGTGTCGTGCACTCGTGTCGTCGGCCGATGTGACCTGTTAGTTTTGATTTTCTCTTCGTAATATTGTTTTTAAAAGACTTCTTTTTTCTTTTACTTCTTCCAAAAACACTTTCATTAGTTCTTCTTTCAGTCCAAGTTGTACCTATTCATTCTCCTCCACATCCACGTCTCCGTCGCCTCTAGTCTCTTTTTTTCATACATGTTTAGAATCCATATGTTTCACAACCGTACGTAAGAAGTCACTATTATTATCGAATAAATGTTTGTATATCCCGCAATAAAATACGGTTCCTGAATTTAGATTTAACCAGGTCTCCTACCGTTGAATTCAATGGATCGCGTACGAGTCGTCTGCACCGTCTCCCATCTCATAAAACAGTTTGCTTCTATTTGTACGCTCCATACGGAGGAAAGCGTAGTTGCGATTTATCGCATATCCTTTTCGATCGTCCCTCTTTTATCCGCCAAACGTATTACTATATCTATATAGATCTATATCCAAATCTCTTGTCTCATCGAACATTCCTTTTAATCTCCCTGCTATTCTGAAGTCAAACTCCACACACCTGCCATTTCAGTCCTTATTATTTCCTTCGTACTCGTGGCCGGTTTCACTATTTAATTTTATATGAATTTTTTTTTTTTTTTATGCACGCAACACATCAACTAATTTTGTTATTATGATTACCGTATTATCGTTATTATTATTGTTATTTTTTTTTTTTTGTGCTATATATATTTATTTTTGTGTTTTCAAATAATTGTCGAACTTAATAGTTTTTACTAAAAGTTCTAAATAAAAAAAATTTTTTTTTTAAATGTTTGTATATACGTATACGATGTATTAGGTTTTTTTTCTTTGGGGGAGGAGGAGGAGAATTAGGTAAGAAAAAATTCTGTTTTTTTTATGGGAACGAAGAAAAGAACGAGTTACTTTTTAATACTATAATGCTGGGTCGCATGAAAATCGTTCTGTAAATGTTTAAAGAATCATTAACTATATAATGGTTATGTAAACATTTAACGGCTCGTTAAATGCCTGTTTATTTGCACAACTATTTTGTAAATAATTCATTATTAAAAACATGTTCACATATCAACGAATCGCCCGCCAAAGGTTGTTGATAAAGTAAATTTTTATTGATAATCATTTATTATCGTAGAATGAAACACTGATAAGTGATAACTGATTAAAGATAACACATTTTAACGAGTCGTTAAAACGTACAGAGCCGAAATCGGATCGTTAACTAATGGATCGTAAAACTGAAATTTAGCGGCTCTGTAAAATTTAAAGAACGTCTATGCAACCCAAATTTTTTATCGAGTCGTTAAAAACCGCTAATGGTTTTGTAAATTTTAAAAATCGCTCATAGGCCGGTGGAAGAGCGCAACATGTTTTCGCATGGTTCGGTCTGAAAATAAGTACCGAAATATTGAAAACGGATGAGTTTCGAAGATTCAGCAATGAGAATTGATGGGATTTTCGACTAAAAAGCCAACCTCAAGGACGGTGATGAACTTCTACCTAGTCGCCTCTACCCTGGAATGTTGTAAAAAAAATAGTTATAATTTCCTTCTACCTAGTTGAGCGAGGATTCAGTACCGTAACGGATCTATAGTTAGAGAAAAAAAAGAGTCGAATCGACTCGACGTCGTCGTGACAAGAGGAGACGTGCGCCTTCGCGTTTCACTAACATCGAACCTTACGTCGAGAAACTGGCTCTGAACCACCAAGCAGATATTTCATTCGTATACCATACTTCTTTAGGATGTAAAACTAAGTTCTTTTTTTCTGTTGTTCTTTCGATTTATAATTTTTTTCAAAACACAGAACGCTTTTCAAGCATATCCGTTTTTAATTTTTTTAATCGCTCGTTTCGATTTTTATTTTACAATTCAGCAATCTCTTTCTCGTACCCTCAAGGATTTTTACATATAGGGGAGGGACGTTGAAAAATCTTTTGCTCCTCGAGGGAACGGAGCAGCTTTAATAAGGTTGAGAACTACTGCGCATTCGTGCGAAGTACGTAATACTGCTGTGATGTTTATATATAATACACGTTTTCGAGTTTGTGCACAAAACCGGTAGACAGGTCACCGCGCACTGGTACGCGGCGGCATTTATATCATCCGTTACACGTGGTAATGCGTATTTATTGTAATATGGGTATTGAACTCTGAACGGTGCTCATTACAGTTCAGAGCAGACTGTATTTGGAAAATCGATTTTTTAAACTCCAAATCCGAAATCGCCCGCGGAAATACGATTTGATCATGTAATTCCAAAAATGGAAAATTCTCAAAACCTGCGATGGTTTTCATAATCTAAAAGTCCGTTCCCCGCAAAAATACTATTTTTCTCTTTTATTCTCTTAGAGTTTTGCCCATCGCCACATAATATCTCGTAACATTTTTTTGTACCTAACACCCTTAGATCCTCTTCTACTCCATTTTTCCGCCATTATTTTTTGCGTCCATTTTTCTTCTTTGGTCTCCTACGACTGCAATTTCCTGTGTGTGGAACCTCGCAACCATACATTCTAGCTGTTGGTCTTGTTATGTAGTCGCATATAATTAAAATGTTGCTCTTCTAGACACCATAACTCGGTTTAAAAAAGACGCAGGCTCCATAAAATATATGTATTATAAATAAAAAATGTTGTGCAGGGCTCGAGCGTTGAACAACTCTACAAAAGTATATATTATGATTTATGACAAAAGTCAATATTAAAACTACTTATAATAATATGTATACTATAGAACCGTCGGATATGATATTTGTAGATTAACGGCTCAGCGCCTAATATTAAACACCATCTGTCCACCTTAGGCATTATAAATAATATAATTTATACACACTTAACTACTTAAGTGCATATTGTCTACACATATACATATTGATTGACAAAATATCACTATCTCTATAATTATGGATTTGAATTAATCTTTGTGCGTACAAATTATGGATGAATCGATAAAACGGATTATTCGAAATGAATTTAAAAATGTAGAATCTCGAATTAAAAATGAATTTTCTAAGAATTTTAAAAGGCTATACACCATTTGGTCTAGCGGTTTTTCACAAGTAAAATCGATATTAATTTTTTTTTTTTGATTTTGAGTTATATATTACGCAAATTTATATAAATATAAATTTCGTCGTCGTAAACAGATACATAATTTCTATCACACAGACCACCCGGTTTTATAATATATATCCATTTATAACAACTGGTAAAGAAGAGAAAAAAAAGAATGGCGCGACTACAAATTATTACTAATTATTTATTTTATTTTTCAAAACCATAATATTATACGCTTCGTCGAGTAAAAAAAATTCGTTAAATTATTGATCGCTATAGATAGCAATATTTAGCTTTAAACACACGCGCGCGTAATACCTATAATAGGTTTAACGTAATAATTAACGTGTAATCAATCTCCTAAAAAACATTTTTTTTTTTTTTAGTTGTTCTTTTATAGTATAATTTAAGTGGAAGGTCGTGTACGCGCGAGTATATAATATCGTGTATAATTTCGGAAGTATTTTATTCGTATCGGAATGATGCGGTATATAAGTGTACACAAGCGTCGAGTACATTATAAACGTATATTTTATATATATATATATATGCGTATACATATATAATTGAATTATTATTCATGATTTCGTGAATCAAGATAATTGATATGGAATTTAACAATGTTCAGAAATATCCGTGGGACGATCGTAATTTAAAACGTGGATATTTGAAAGAAAAAAAAATATTTATATATTTAAAATATACATTTTTATCTAAAGGTTTAATCAAGATATATTAAATCTTATGATGGCCCGTGATTAATTGAACGACTGCATAGTGGACGATGATCGTATACGTATATATATATATATATATATATGTATGTGTAACAGATACACAAAATTGTGTTCATTTTTCTTATATAAATATACGTATATTATATGGTGTGTGTATATTTGTGCGCAGTGTATCGTATTATATTATGTGTGCGTGTTGCTTCACAATAATTTCAACGACCGTATTAAACTGAATATTTATTACAAAACGGGAGATTCAGTGGTTGTGTACGTACGTGGATATATGGAATGCGAAATTTATTAAATCCTTAAAATGTGTAACATATACAATACTGTACACACGCGTATTATAATAACGCGGGAAGACTGCTCGGGGAATATAATATATATAGGTAGAATGCAGTAAATTACGTCGTAAAATCTTCTACACGAATAATATTAAGTTTATTATTAATATACCTATATAATAATGAATTATGACGGAGATTTCGAAGGAGAAATTTTCCAACAATTTTTTTTTTTTTCACGTATAAAATCTATTTTACGTTTAATAGTGAATATATATATATATATATACGCTTTAAAAAAAAACGTCGTGTCAATGACGAAAAATGAAATATATAAAAAAATATTATCCTCTTTGGAACCGACATATTATAACGCTTCCTACTCTATACTTTTTATCGTACAGATCGCAATTTGTTAAATAATAAAAAATAAAAAAAAAACGATTTATTTCTACGTTATTTCAACACAATCGATTACGCGTAAAAAAAAAACAATTTTTTACTGTTGCAATATTGAGAAATTCGTAATAAATATTATTTGTAAAAAAAAAAAAAAATTAATATAAACGGTATAATATAATGCGTGTGCGTATACGTGTAATATAATATTATTCTCGCAGCTTTTCGAGGAATCGTTTTGTGTAATGAAATGCGTAAACTGTACGGGTTTACGTTCGTGTAGAAATAATTGTATGCCGAACGTTATTAATACGAATTAAAAAGGAGGGAGGAAAATGAAAATTAACGAGACGCAGTGCGCTGGTTTTTTTTGCTGTTCGAGGGTCACACGATGAGTATGGTAAAAAAAAAAAAAAAAAACGGAATTCGAAAACGGGTATGCGCACTATACGAGCGATTATTGGATTTCTGTATATAGGTACATATACACATATTTAATGTTTCATAACATTCGCGTGTCCACATCATCGTATTTTAATAATATATAATAATTGATTGTGTTTCAGAAATAATTTGGCGAATATATTGAGTTTTAGAAACAGAATATAATTAGTGTAGAATAATAATCACTCGCGCCTATGACCGCTTGTAAAACGTTTTGGTGTATCGATAATATAGTGAATCGTCGCCAATGGTTATATCGCATAAATTATTATAAACGACTATGCGCGGTTTTGTAATATTATTCGTCGGCTTTTTATAATTTATTACGTTCCTCGTCGTGTTTTATTTTGTGCGGGAACAATATTTTGGACGCGTTTAAAACCATATTAGCTATTATATAGGTTAAAATATTATATGGAAAATCATCATAATATTTTTATCGTACTAGCTTAAGTGGCCCGTTGTTATACACGTTCAATAATATTGATCGGTATTTATTTCAATAAATGTTTCAATTTTTGTCGTACATTCACGATCAATAGTAATAATATTCATCGATATTGTATTGCTGAGTTTTGTGCGGTGAAAAATGTCTAGCGACTCGATACCATTTTTGAATTTGTGATATTCTCGAGTATCTACTGAGCTTTATGCCCAACGAAATTGTCGTTCACATCGGTTTTTAGTTCCGCAAGAAAGGATTAAGAAAATACTTGTACGTCACTTGTACTTATTGTAATCACAAAAAATGTATAAATGCTATTTAAAAAAAAAAATCATTTAAATCCATCTTAAAAATATATTTTACACATTATACGTTTAAAAAAGCATACATTTCATATTTCTATGAAACCAAACAAATTTAGGAATTAACTGAATTACTTCCATCTAGTGACGTTATTTGAGGGGGGCAGAGTGCAGGTATTTGCCCCTTGTTGACAGTGGACCGGTGTTAGAGGTTTTTTTTTTGCTTATTTTTTCACAAATTTGTCCCTCCTTTCAAAACTTGAAATGACGACACTGCTTCCATTCTTCTATATATTTCAATCCACTTCGACCACTATACATATCGCAATTATAGTTCAGAACCATAGTAATATAACCACTATAATATGTCTTTATGTACTCTAAGAAGCGATAGACTGCAATATTCTCTGAAGATACATTTGTGCAGACGTCATATTTTATACACTCGAGTATATAATTATACCGATCGGTGTTTTTTTTTCTATATTACAATTTTTTTATATATACTTAAATAGAAAAATAGTAGGTACGTTATTTTTTATATCGTCACTATGATATATGTTTTTCCACGAAAGTTTTTAAAAAAAATTTGTTTGCGAAAATAACGAGTGTGAGACTTTCTCACGGTTTATTATAAATTTTGTTTTTTGTTCTATACTATACCTTCTCCGGATTAATATTTATGTGTTTAACATAATATTAACAACGCGATTATGATTATATATATATATATATATATATATATATATGAAATTAGTCATATATAATATATCTGCAATATGTTATACCAAGAAGTCAAAAAAAAGTATATATATATATAGATAGTATTTATGTTATGCTGTGAAAGAATTCGAATGTATCTAGTATTTAGATTTTATTTTATGTTTTTTAAAACATATTTTTCTCTTTGTAAGTTACCCATAAGAGGAACTCTGAATTTTCCTTTTAACAACATTTACATTTTTTCCTCTTTTAAAATATTCGTACGAGTTGAACTCCTTAAAAATATTTTTAATGCCTCATCATGTTACCTACTTTTTTTTACACGCTTAAATTAAATATTTTAAAGCAATAGAAAAATAGTAGTCGATATTCTACGGTCTAACAGTTGTTGTACTTTTCTTTATTTTAATTATTTTTTTCCTCAAATTCTACAATGATTTTATCTATAGAGATCTTACTGGTGTAGGTACCACCAACTATATTTGAAGGCCTTCCTGCAACAACTAGAAAATTCCATTTTTTTTTTAATTATTCGAGAGAAAAGTATTACACTAAATAAAAATTTAAAAAGTGAAAATTTATATTTTTCATTATAACAAAAAAATATCTTTAAACACATACAAATAGTTTAGTTAAGCTAATTTGAATTCTAATGGAATCTATTTCGTCTCCAAAAATTTCATTGATGTTTGAAACATATACGGACTTACCTGGTTTTTGTCGTATAGCCAAATTAATTATTCAATTAAATAGGTTAAAAGAGCTTAAATTCCACGCTTTTTTTTAAAAGTTATCTAAGAATATAGTACGGGAAAAATATGTTTCGAAATGCCGCGAATTAAATAAAAAAACAAATATCTGCTCGCATTATGCGTGTAAAATAAAATGAATCGTGTTTTTTTTCTCCTTCTCCGACGAGTATTGCCTTAATAATATAATATATAAGTACTAATGTAAGAAATAATAATATAATTTTTTTTTTTTTCATTTCGTTATATTTTATAATGGCGATTAATTCACGTTCACCGTTCGTACGGAAAAGGATATGGTAAATACGCGCGCGCAATAAATCGTAAAACATGATTTTTTTTTTTGAGTTAAAAAAAAAATCGTAATAAAACAAGGGTTGTGTGTACGTGTATTTTTTCACTCGATCACGTTTACGGCATTAACCATCTTTAATCGCAGTATTTCATAATATTATATTAATGGTGATCGTTAAAATATTCCTCTGTACGCGGTATTATAATATGAGATACCGCATCGCGGTTGTGTATACAGCGTATATAAAAGAACAAAAACGAAAGGATACTTTATTATAATAATTAATAACAACATCGCGTTTAAGAACACAGTCTACAAGCGTATATAATATTTTTGTATTTTTAGTATATATATATATATATATATATATTATTAAAATATACACCCAAACCGTACTATACGAATACATTTCAAAAACGTTTATTATGTAGCACTGAAGATTACATTTTTTTTTTCTGATTAATTTGTAAAAATTATAAGAAATAAAATGAAGTAGAACCGCTTGATATTGTAATTTTTATTTAAAAAAAAAAATTACTCGTGTATTTTTCGCCGACATTGAGGAAACTTTAACGAAACGAAAATTCAAAAATTTTCTAATTAGCAAATACGTAAAAAACAAAAAAAAAAAAAAATAGTATGAAAAATGAGACTAGACGTCCGAGATGCGAACTCGTGTAACTGGCGTTATTTACAATGTCATAATACGTGTTGAAAATAAAAAAATAAAAACTGTAGGATCTCTCGCCATTACTACAAAATGGACGGAAAAAAATCGCGATTATTAGCTAAAAATGTATAGAATTATCATAATATTATTGCAATTTGTCCGTCTTATTTTTAATTATTTAACATATTATCGCGCAGATAGTGTACCGTAACGAAAATAAATCAAAAACATATTAATTTATTGTTACACATATATATATATTTTTTTTTTATAGAGAAAATGTTAAGACACGCGTTTAGACCACGATAATTACTTTAATTGACTGTATATGTTATTGTTATTATTATTATTAACAATTATTATCGCGGAAATTGCAGTAATTCATAAATAATATAATATATATTAATTATATAATCTTATTATAATTAATGTATTATACAATATTAGATCATATAAGATTTTATTATATAGATACGCAGGGCTATAAAACAGATTATAAAATCGTATCCGTCATTATATTTTGTGTTCTGTACTCGATATGGATTAGTACGTAAGGTGAACGCGATTTCAAGCGTTATACTGCAGCAGTTAAAATAATAATAATACGGCTTTCTAAAACAATTTCGTTGTTACACACGCATTTATTATAATGTGAACGCGTATATTAAGTATTGTATATTTCAGGATGCAATAAATATCAGGCGTTAGGTACACGAGAAACAATACATAAATGTTTATTATATATTTTAGATGATTCGAAATGTTTAACAAAACGTTCGTTCCTGTAGTCATTTTTTATTTTTCCATTAATAATGCGATAACGAATAATTCGCTCTTACAAATACCTACCATTTAACTGTTTTATTATATAAACCAGTGACGGATCCTGAGGGGCGATCGCTCCTTAACCCCCGTTCGCGAAAAACACCACTTGATGTCTGGTTGTATATATTTTTTATAAATCGTCATTATTGAGTACAAGTCATCAATTTCATTGTACACGACCCCTCACAAATATTACATAGCGTCGGCCCTGGCTCAGTGACGGTTATACGTGATGTTCAAGGGTGGGACGAAAATAGAGCTAACCCCTTCTGCCAATAAAATATCCACATCGACGAGTAATAACCAAGAAGAAAGATCTATTAATGTACCGATGCAGATGTAGAAAAAGAAAGAAAAATGTGCATGGAACGTAAACGAAATAACAATAAAACGAGAAAAAAAAGTAGTCACCAGATAGCGCTACGACACAACATAAAGGGCGTGGTAGAAAAATATGCACACACCGCAGTCAAAAGCGAACTACGTTGTTCACGCCTGACCGCCGTGACTACACTGAGCGGTCCGATGGTTTCGGACCGCTATTTATAAGCGCCTTTCTGCCACACCCTCTATGTTGTGTCGTAGCGCTATCTGGTGACTACTTTCTTTTCCCGTTTTATTACGGTCGGCTGACGCACCATGTCGCACCATGCGGGTGTTTAGTTTGACGCTGACCGAGCGACCGTTCGTATGTGCGTATACAATCTTTATTATTATTATTATTTCACTTATATTTATTTAACGTTTACTCGTTTACACTGTACATGAACGGCCGATTTTGTTGTCAGCTAAACACTAATCGCTCGAACACGACCGATGATCAGCGCGCACTTTCAGCGTGTACCGTACGCGTTGATCGTCGGTCGAGCACTAATTCTAGCCTTATACATGATGTTCAAAGAGGGGGGGGGACGAAAATGGAGCATAACTATAACATAATTGGACATGGCACAAGTCGGTGCTATTAAGTCAGGTATATACTTATTTTAAAAATATCAAATCCCAAGGGGGACGATCGCCCCCTTATAACTTCCACTACCTTGATTGTACATTCTTGTCAAGTTCCGGTTGGAAAATTACTAACCATTTACTTTAACGCAGTTCAAATTACTGGATTCCCCAATAAACCTGTAGAAAGAATAAAAATGATAAGAAATTTCTTATCTTCTTTGTTCTTTCTCATAACCACGGTCTTGTTCTGTGGTCTACCCGTCATAAATTTAACGATTGCGTAACGTGTAATAACCCTTCATTGAGTGTATGTTGATAATCATGATTACGAATGTTCGTTTATAATTAGTTTTTTAGAATCGTGCTTTTGAGTTTTGATTTATTTGATTTATAATAATTATTTATTTTAATATTACTGGGCGTCAAGTATTCAGGTAAGGTTAATTCTACGCGACTGATCTAAAATAGTGACGTTATTAAATAAATGATTAATACAATCAAGTTTTAGTGTTATTTAAAATGTAATTTAACGTATTTTTAAATCGCTCCTCCCCACCCGTTATTTTGCCCTGAATTCGCCCCAGATATAACCCAACAATACGCATTGATTCAGATTTAACAGTCAACGTAAATAGACAAACTATAAATCATTTCGCTCCACGTGTGATGAATATTTAAAAAAAAAACATCCTACGACTACGGATATATTATATGCCCGAAAGGAATTTTCTTCTTCTTAAAACTATACAATAACAACCGCAAATTTTTTTCTTTTTACTTTGTCCGAACACCACAGAGGCTGCAATGTGGTATTTCGAGACAACTATTATATAATATAATATTATTTATACGAATTCATACTCTTGCTCGTTCACTTGTTTGTCCGTTGACGAACTATAATAGCTCTATAGAGTACGACACTATCGTTTTGTTTCCGATTTAAATAAACGCTCCCCTATGGACTTCTAGAGAAAATCACTTTTATATAGACTTATAAATTCTATCGAAACGTTTTTCAGAACTCCGTATCATCCGTTGTAATATTTGTGACCTCGAATCTCGTTATTATTATTATTTTTTTTTTTTAGCGTTTAGTCAATATGTATTCGTATAATATTGTCGTCGTCGCGTATTGTATAATTTTTTTTGTTTGATTTTATTGTAAAAAAAAAACGACGTTTTGCGTAAAATCCACCGACGAGGGACGAATATTTAGCGAAACGCCTTTTTTTTTTTTCACTTTTCGTATAATTTCAATTAGAATTTTGGCCTATTTAATACACACACACACACGATATAATCGTCCTCGACGATTGATCCCACGTCGATAACATTTATATGATTTGTATATCCGAAATCGCGAGTGTGTATATTATTTATAAAACAAAAAAAAAAAAATTTCGTCTCAATATCTCGATTACAGCTCGCGTGGGCTGCGCGACATGTACGCACGTATAGTCGCATGCCGCAACGAAATATGTGCCGCGTAGTATAATACTGTTACCTACTTATAATATATTTAAAAAAAATATACCGATCGACCGCGACCGATGACCAACCTACGAGCGATTGACCAGGTCTAGGTTAACCAGACGCTATATGTATTACCGTCATAATATTATTATTATTATTATTATTATGATTAAGGCGGTATAAATATTTTATTTTTATTTTTTGAACGTATATTTCGCCTCGGGACACGTGCAGTAGCAGTCCATCTTCTTCGCGTAATCAATATTATATATATTTACTTTTACGCGTTTATGTGTAAACGATATATAAATGTGTATGAAAACGAGGGGAGAAAAAATAATTATGACTTTCATCATTACATACACATACATATATATATATATATATATATATCATGTTTATTTATGTGCTAGTTTTAAAATTTAATAAAAATAAAAAAACACTAAATAATATATATATACCGCGCGTTTGACTAGTGTATAAAATAACGTATTGCTCAATGCGCGTCCTTTGAACATATATAAATTACTAAATAATAATAATAATAATAATAATAATATAATTGTACAACGCGTTATGCGGACAAACAAATCTAGGGAGCCGAAAAAAAAATCAAGGGCTCATATAGGCGGGAATCGGCGAAGCAGCTTGAGGGGACTGAGCCCTGTGAATATTTTAAGTAGAGACCTTAGTCGTCTCCCGGTCGGATAACACTTTTAAATAAAAATATTCGTTCCGGACATAATGATACCAATAACATAAAATATTTCTATTTCTTTCATACGACTATATCCTTTTTCTTCTTTTGTTTATTTAATTCGTTTTTTTTTTTTACTATTTTATTATTAAACGCGCGCATTTAAATGTCAACGAATTTTCCTTTTACTCCTTTAAAAATGTGCAGTGCAGTATACACTCGGATGTGTAAAACCGTTATACTTTTATCACTTGGACTATATATAGCTAAGCGAATGCTTCAATGATGAGCGCCTATTTTTAATTCGGTTCTTAACGTAAACCGAAAAAGTTTTTAAATATCGCCGAATTTGTTTTAATAAAATAATAAAATTTATAAAAATTTATAAGTAGATGTAGATTGTACTTTCACATGCTTAGTGCCTGCACATAGTAATTTGAAAATACGCGATCGTTTTAAGTTTTTCGTTGAAAAAAAACACACGTACACAACACGCAATGAGTAAGTATACTTACTAATATTTTGGCGAATTCGAAATCGTACTTAATCGTCGTAACGCGTGTCTGTGCAGCAGAATGAAAATACAAATTTATAGCTTTCAAAATGAAAAAAAACGAATTTTTCACGAAGAGAACGCGCGTGTAATTAATTCTTTTTTTTTTCTAGAGTCATTTTTTTATTTTTTTAACTCGCCGGCCTGCGGAACATTGTTCGGGACTATTTACTTTTACTCACGAAGAACGGTGCAGGTGCAGCGCGTTATTGTACATACACGTATTATATATTATATATATATTTGCTATTTGGTTACAACAACGCGCAATTATTAATTGTGATATCATGAAAAAAAAAAAAAAATTTCAAAAATCCATTTATATTACGTACGCGCCATTGTATTATATATACGTACGCCACTTACAGTATATACGTTTCAATAACAATAACTACACTCGCCTATATAACATATACGTCGTATCGTATGGGTTATCTAACTTGAGCTGTCGAAAACGGCATCATGACGCTTATAACGAATTTTAATAGGATATTTTATTCGATTACATTTTACTGTTAATAATAATAATAATAATTGCCAGTTAAAAATTGTATACGCGATGAATTTAATATACACGCCAGGACTCGATTTCAATTTGAATTCTCTAGAGTGACGTAATAACTCGCACTTACATGTAACAGGTATAAGAACGTAGCAAACCAAGTACCTACTATTGCAGTAGCCGCAGTAGACGTTCGAGGAAAATGTTTTGTTTATTATTTTCGTGTTGTTTTGATTTCCTGATTTCCTAAATAGTTTTTTTTTTTTTTTAATCTAGAGAGGAGCGCATATACCCGAGAGAAGTGTAACGATATTTTCAAAAGACAATGGCGGCAGATAATTATATAGTGAGAGGTCATCATATAATCACTTCATTACTACTTCGCGTTTACAACGCGTATCATCATCACGCGTCCGTTGTGATTTTATATAAAAAAAGCGTTATATATTATATTATTATTATTATTATATATTATATGTTTATATGACTGTGAAGTTATGTGCTGATTGCTGTACATAAGGAATCGTGTGTCTGAATAAGAAGATGATTTATCTCTGCAGTAATACAGTAACATTCAGTGGTTGACTTGGGGGGGGGACGCGGGGGGACTGAGTACCCATTCTATTTTTTCAGGTATTTGAGCGTACCTCTACTATTTTTTTTTTTTTAAAGAGAAACGCGGAGAACGGTCAGTGCTTGATTTGGCGGGGAGGGACTGAGTACCTCGATAAATTTTTTGGATATTCTAGCGTACCTCTATTTTTTTAATTGGGAACGCATGGGACGGGTTTTATTTAATTTTATATTTTTATAAAATTGCTTAACTTAAATTTTTGTATTAAACATATAAATCTTACAAAATGTTCTAATATTTACAAAACGTATTGATATCAGATATCTCATACGTGATTACTGATAAGTAGCCATCAATGATAACCATTTATTAACTATAAATTCATGTACTTTAATAATAATTATTATATTCCTTATTCTGTTTCGTTATGATACGTGTTTAATAGTTTTATATTAATGTTTCTTAGGGGATCGTAAAAGGGGGTGTGGGGGGGCGAAGCCTCCCGCGGTAACGTGAGGGATATTAAAATGCAATAGGGACGCTACTCTTTAAAAAGTGGCTAGAGTACCTCTACTAATTTTTTCCCAAGTCAAGCACTGGTAACACTCTTCATAAACGTATAGGTTCTCGTCGTGAAAAACAAATTATTTATTTCGCGCCGTCGTCGTTGTAAAATTATTTTAATTTATTATAATATATTATAAACGAAGTTTTTTTCGTAAGAAATTTTAACATTTATTTTCCTACCGAAAAAAAAGAAAAACTTTCCACTGTAAATCTTACGCCCAGTACGACCGGTTAGGTTAAATGAAAAAAAAAAAAAAACGTTATTAATTTTCAACGTTCCAAAAAATAAATTAGTGTTTTCTGGACGTTTGTGCGTATAATACACGCGCTAAAAAAAACGTAGACAAATATTATAGGCGTTTATAAGGATAATTAATCGCGTCCATATAGGATTTTATTAAAACTATAATTACACATTCCATATAATAAGCTGATGCGTGTTTCGAATTAAATTCTCTTTTTTCTTATAAATTCGTGTACGGCCAACAAATAGAACGGTAAATTTGTTATACCTACTCGTATTGTCACGCGATAAAAAAAAAATGTGTACAGAGCGTGCGGCAGCGAAACGTTTATTTTTATTTTTTTCCTACCGAATAAAAACCTGTCGAGTGAATCGCACGAATATTACACCAGACCTACGGGAATTAATAGTACGGAAATACAATTTAGTGTAAGCGCTTAATGCGTATATAAATATGACAACAGCGACTGCGTGTTTTGGGAGGAAAACGATTTCGGTGTATTACAATAACGCGCGCGCGAGAGAATTGTGCGCGGTCACCGCGAGACGCGGCGGATCAGAAGACGCTGCGCAGTGTAATGTGGTCCAGAACCGAATTGGAAATTCGTCCGTGGCGGTACGATATAACTTAATAAATAGTGTATAAAATCAGACACGGTTTATATTATTAGATTGCGTGATGTTATAGTGATTACGAAGACTTGCCGGGCTTTTTGCGGCTGAAAATACGCGTAAAAAATAGTCGAAACACGCTACCGTGTGCAGTGCCGTGTTTCTACAAAAAGAAAAAAATTCGATCGAATTAAACGTTTAACAAAATTTGAAGAAGAAGAAGAAAAAAATAGTATATAAAATATATACTCGTGTGTCCCCTACCGTGCACGCTACTGCAGATAACGTAAAATTATATCACGAAATTCGTGTCTAATTCAGCGCGTTAATTCGTCAGAACCGCACTATACCGAAATTATTACACTTGCACCAAATACTAAAACAAGTTGTTGATTGTAACGAGAAAAAATGATAGGGAGCCGCCGAGTGTTGTGGATTAAGTGCGAATTACTTTTAGATTTTTACTCGATTTTTTTTTCTCATTCAGTCACTGGACTCGGCATACTCAGACTCGAACGACGTATTAACCCGTGTGACGTGCGTTGTTGTTTATAATATGTTCTTACGGGTTTTTTTTTCATTTGGCCCGAAGGAAAGATGTTCGGACAATTACTGCGGTCAACTCTACGAGCCGGTGTTCTTCAACGATATATCAAAATTCTATAAAGTTGTGTAATCTATTTATTCGTTTTTTTTTTTTCAGTTTATTTCTTCGCTATTCGCCACGTGAAATATACGAGGAGCTATTTCGCCATAAAACCCTGCCAGCTAAAGAAGAAGCAGAAAAAAAATATACGCGTATATAGTATACCGAATAATTAGTTTCCTTTAATATACGGTACGTGTATAGACGTTTATTTTTATTTTTTATTTTTTTGCGCAATCTGTATTACATATTTTTTACGAACGCGACCAGAAAACATATTTTATTACGCGCGCATTATTTATGCACATATTCGACGATGATATTATTTTCATACACTTTAATTTGAAACGCGCGCGTTTACCAATCGAGTTCATAGATCATATTGATCAACGATCGTACACACGTATGGTATACGCGAGCAATGCGAGGTTACTGCGGTATATGGCGTAAGAAAATAATCTTCGCGTTCTTCGTGTGTTTTGTTTTGGTTTTTGTTTTTTAATCGCGATTTTTGAATTTCGTAATATATACATTTATTTTTAGAAGTTCCGTCGAATTACATTCAACCGTTTTTGGTTACGAGCGTTATGTACTTAAATATATACATATATTTATTTCTTTTTTTTTTTTTGGTTTTAGAAAGTATTATATTATATATAGTACCCTTTTCGCCGCCAACGAGTAAAAAACAATAACAATAATTACACTCGTCTCGAACACGGAGATTTTTTTCTCTCTCTCGATTTGGTATCCAAATCATTACGTATATAATAGTACCTATATAGTAAGTTACAAAATAAAAAAAAATATTTCTACATAATAGACTCTAAAATATTCCTCGCAGAAAAAACGTGGAATATTTAAAAAAAAAAAAACGAACCCGGCATATAGTTAACAGAGTATAATATTGAAATTTTGAAATTTTCTCGTTGGATAGAAATTATTTTGACTGTTGTGCGATAACACGGCTTATAACACGAAAGATTTATTCGGAAGTGATCGCAAAATAATATACGAATATCATAAAAAAAAAAAAAAAAAATACTAAAAAAAACGCATAATATACTGCAGTAGCTTTTGGCGGTACATTATGGTGTGGAAAAAATTTTGGCTTAACTATACGTATCTGACACGAATTCGAATTTTTTTTTACGTTAACTGTCTGTATAGTTACGAATTGAAATCATAATATCATTTCGCTTGCGCAAAATCCTTTAATCGATTCGCACTTACCAAATAATATATATATATATGAAATCGACCGTTTTATAACGTAGTAAATGTGATCAAATAAATATGTTCTATATAGTCAATATAAATTTATACGTACCTAAATACCTAGTTGGCTGTAAGCGTATAACTACAGCTATGCCTAAATTAAGATCAGTTTAATTTGTTGGTGATTAACGCTTATATAACAAAACGAATTAACGCTAGCGCGCGCAACATCGTTGCCCATAATAATACAGTAGTTATTATAATTTGACGATCGTTTTAGAAAACCGAAAAATGTAAAAATATGTCAGAATGTGCGCTTGATTATAAATAATATAATATGAATTGTATAATGTTAAAAAATTTCATTTTATTTTCTTTTACTATTAAATCGAAACAAAATAATTTAGTAAAAAAAAAAAATAATAATAATAAATATTACTATATACACTCGTATATATAGACAAGATTAAAGACATGGATCATTTAGGCGTAACAAACTGGGAAGAATGCGTACCAGATAGGAAAGCGTGGAGAGATTTTGTATTAGCCGCAAAGGTTCTTGAAGAACCGTAAAGCGAAAAAAGAAGAAGACATACACTCGTAGATGAATCTACCCTCCTTTAAATTGCATTGCTATAATTCCGCGTTAAATCGTTTTCCAGAGAATTACGATTATTACATTTTATGCTATTTTTATTTTTTTTTAATTGTTTGTGATAAAAAAGCGAAATATATTCACGGAGTCATCTACACCGTTTACCGTTTATTGTAACATTAAAGTGTTTATATAAATATTGTTATAACGCGTCATTACGAAAATCAATTTCGTTTTAAATTCGAATAACCGCGTAATCGGCCTTGCACGATATAATAATTTTTAGAAATAAGTATATTAATTTATACTCGATATTTATAAAAAAAAAATTTTTAAATAAAGTCGATGAGTATATATTATAATTTATACCTATTATATTAACTCCCGTTAAATAAATATTATAACTAGCTTGTCGTATGCCCGACTATTTGGATATTTATTTCGTTACAGTAATATTCGAAGTTTGAAATATATATATATATATAGGTGACTGCTACGTTCAATAGCTATTCTTTCACCGGTTTTCCTTTCACACACGCGCGAAGTGTGGCAGCGAGACTTCATTTATTTGTGAATTATTATGCGAAACTTTTCGTAATTCCTCTATTCCAATCGTATATATAAATTGCTGTAAAACCTTTTGAATGTAGAAAACAAACAACAACATCGACAACCATTCGTTTTTTTTTTTTTCAGAACTTTTCAAACCTTTAGCGGCACACACAATGTTTTTTTTTTTTGTTTCAGTCGTTTCCAACGGCCGCGCGAGATAGCTTTTTGTTTTTTTTTTTTTTTAGGTACTGGCCAATAATAATAATTTTTTTCGTTGGCAATGGCGACGAGTTCACTCGTCACGAACCACAACAAACTTCTATACGCAATAACTGCAGACGCCGATCAATTCCAGAACTCGCGCGTTCTGCACCATAAAATCCTGAAATTGTCCTTATTAACAGCACTCCGTTCGGTCCTAAAAGAAGACCAGAACACGAGCCCACACGTCCTAGCGCAAGATTTGGTGGCTGTACGTCGAGTGGTGCCCACGTGGATTCGTCGAAAATGTATTCAGAATTTTTTTTTTTCTAAAACCGGGAAAAAGTGTTTTTAAAATTACACACATATATTTTAACCGCATTATTATGCGTTTTACGTACGCTTCGGTAATAGACCAAAAATAATATAACGATCATAAAACAACTTTTTAGAAACAATTTTTACGTATACGACTGCTCGCGGTTAGATTAGGTGTCAATAATAATAATTAGCAACAAACGTGTACCGGTAAAAATCGTTTGAAAAGAAAACAAAAATGCTCACTTTCTATATATATATATATACAACAACATAAACGTATAGAAAACGCATTCAAAAAACTCGTTCTCGCTGCAGAGTTCTGCAGACCACGTGTTTGTGTGTGTGTGTTTGAAAACGAACGGATTTCTGATTATTATTATTATTTATTTTTTTTTCATTATTATTAGTCGTAATTGTGTAGTAAAAAATTATCTAGAACACGTTGGAAACCAATTTAACAGCAGTTATTTAATGAATATTTAATGAAACGAATATATAAAAAAAAAATTACTCGTTTTTTTCTTCATTTTCTATATAAACGCGTACAAAAAAAAAAAAATTAATTGAATTCCAAACCGTTAGCTTAAATAATTTTCTCCTCTATAACCGAATCGAATAAATTCCAGAAATCAATCGTATATCGCGTTTACGCCTTTTTTTATCACTTTAAACATCAATATAGACTGATGCAGCTCTCTGTAAACACAAAATTATTAATCATATCACACACAATATATTTCCCAAAAAAAAAAAAATTTCCGTTTACTTTTTTGAAACGGTAATATATATATGTGTTGTTAATAATTATATATTATACACGTATACCGTTACCTATACATATAATTCGTTTAGATACTTATAATTTATAATATACGCGTAATCTAGTTTTTACTCTTCACTCCATTCCCGCGCGTTTTCGACGACTTTCATTTTCATTAAATGTTTTTCATAGGATTCCTGATTACAATATAATATTATACTGTATACCGACGCGTCTGCTATACAGTATATATAATATATTAATCGTACATCGATATTCGTATCGAATTTATGGTCCAGCGTAGACGATGAACATATTTAATATAATTGGTCATGACGCGTGACAACGACGTGTTATGTATGAAACGTGAATCTCGGTGCTCACCGAGCACGATTTAAGCGTACCTATATAATTTTCTATATTATTATATAATAAACGCGTATTTTATTTTATTCACAATAAACATTATTATATTACTTCGTACAGCATATATCGCGGGGGCTAATTTACGATAATGAATGTAATATAATTAGTGCTAAGCATAATATTACGCGCATCGGACTTTATTATTATAAAATATAAAATATAAAATAGTAACGCGCTGTCAATAATAAATTACTATGATATACTTTTTATTGTTTTATTGCAGCCGATTCTCGCAATCCGATCGTCGCGCTATCGCGGGTTATGGTAATACGTGAAAACATCCGACGTGTGGCATGATATAGTCGAAAATATTGGAATAAAAAAAAAAAATTTAAATTTAAAAAAAAATAAAAAATCACGAATTTTAAAATTAAAATTTACAATACGCGGACGAGAACGTAATTTATAGATTCTTAATAACATATATTATGGTAAAAAAAATTTCGTTTCGCGTTTGGATTTTTAATTCGCTGGAAACGGATTTTTTTCAACCGAGCGCGCGCGTCCAAACTCGCGCATATATTTTTTATGTAAACAATTTTTTTTTTTTTTATGAAATTTATTCCCCTATACAATGCGTACATATGAACGAAAAAATTGTAAATTTTCAAAAATTGTTATATATTTGGTGTTTTCTTTTCTCCGTTTAAACGGAGTTTGTTTATATATAGGGAAAAAAGATGGCTCGTCACAAAATAATCGAATTCCGCGGCATAGTAAAAAAAAAAAAATTGTTTTTTTCTCGTGTTCGGAATCGTAATTATTATATATATATATTTTTTGAATTTAGAGAAAAATTCTTTTTTTTTAACACAAATAGAGTAAGTATACTGCGTATATCAGGCGCGTATAGCCAGGATTTTATTTTAAGACAGGGGTCTATTTGAAAACCGTCGGGGGAAAAAAAAAATTGGAAATTCGATATATTCGACTTATCGAGTATCGGAATTAGAGGTTCAATCAATCGAATAATTTCAATAATATTATTATACAACAGACGCCTCTTATAAGACTCAGTCGCTCATCAGACTCAAAATCTGCTGGAACTGTCCGGACGTATCCGAATACATTACAAAAAAATTCGGTTATACGACTCACCGTTTCGGTTATAAGACTCAAATAATTTCGTAAAAAAAATGATAGAAAACAAAACATTTTCGATTAAAATTTAGAAATAAATTGATTTTGAAAATTTTCGTATTTTTGTTTGGTCATATTAACGGTTTCGATTAATTTATTCGAGACCGAATAACGTTTCGAATGAAAAAAAAAACTGTAAATATAAAAAAAACATATTATATATCGGGTCATTAGTAGGTGTACATATATATATATATATATATATATATATATACAGGGGCGGACTGGCCATGGTGTGCTAGTGTGCTGTAGCACACCGGGCCAGTACAATATGTCAATATAATAATTGATTATTTCTAATAAAAAGATTGAATATTAACATAAGTTTTATTTTGTTCGTGGACCTATTATTACGTTTTTTTTTGTTTTGCACCGATTAAAATTATTTTAGGGATATCATTTATTCACTATTGTAATCGCAATAAGGTAAATTGTGTTTTTCAAAGATCCAGTGGTGTATTTATATATTATAATCAATCGATAAACAGGTCGGTATGAAATGAGATTGGGCCGTTTATTTTTTTATTTATTTATTTTTTTTATTAAGAGTTCTTAGCCAGAAGCTATTACAACTCAACAATTAACTTTTAAATATACAGAAAATAGATACTTAATAATAATAGGAACTAATATTAATTATATACACGTATATGACATATAACAAAAAGTAACAAGATAAAAAAAAAAAACCATTAAATACTTAACTGGCAAGACCAAGGTTTTTCAAATGCGCAAGCCTGTAGAGACGATAAAATTGATGACCGCTTTAATAATGATTGGGTGTTTGGAAGATAAAATACTTAACTTAGAAAATGGAACTTTAAGGGATACACATAAATTGGACAATTGTAGTCTGTTTGTAGTCAAAAAAAGGACAGTTGAATAAAAGGTGTAGCGCGTCACACCTTTCATTACCACAATTAGGAAGAATACAACCAGGACAGTTGTTAAGATTTAATTTAATTATATATTTATTTATATATATAATCAATCGATAAACAGGTCGGTATGAAATGAGATTGGGCCGTTTATATATTTGTGGAATACTGGGCCGCACGCCTCCCATTCCGCCCCTGTATATATATATATATATATGATATAAAAACAAAATAATTTCGGGGGGGGAGTCGTATCCCCATCCCCGGACATACGTCTCCGATTCGTGTTGTCGACGGCAGTGGCGCAGGAACTATTTTTCACTCGGGGGGGCAAACATTTAATATATAAATATATATTTTTTTTTTCAATAATTTATAAACAAAAACTAAACATTTTTTATCAATGTTGCCTCATTTTGAGGTATATAAAATGTCTAAGAATGTATGAAACCAGTTAAACAAAAAATATATATGAAAATATCATAGTTTTTCTTTATATATATATATATATATATATATATATACCTAACCTAACCTATATATATATAAATATATAATATATTATTTAGTATGTATCATTTACTTAAAATATGTGTGTTTGTGTATATTGTAGTAACATTTGTACAAAGTTAATAACATTAATAACCAATAAAGGAAGTTATTCCTTTAAAAAAAATACGTATGCTCGAGGAAGTAAACAAAATCCACGACTGACACAGATGCAAAAATAAAAAACCCGTAGCATATTTATTTTTAGATGTTGATAAAATGTACTGTAGTTTTACCATCTTCTTGTTATTGTATGATTTATAGAATTATTTTGAGATTAATTATATATGTTTACATTGATGATGACTGTTCATTTTATCCGAGGGGGCAAAAGTATAACTTAGCCCTCCCAGAATTATATCTGGGGGGGCAACTGCCCCCTCTGCCCCCCCTTCTCCGGCGCCACTGGTCGACGGTTTGTTTTTTTGGAAAAAAAATTACGAAATCGATGAGGCCGTAATTTTGAAAGACGCGCGGTCCGCGCGTTCGGATAACTTGCTGGTTTTTTTTTTTTTTTGCCGCGCAATCCGCGGTGGCATTGAACCGCGCGCGGGAGAGCGCCGCGAAGAAGACCTTTCGCCCGCCGCCGCCGCCGCTTTACGACCGATACGCGCGTAACGCGGTTCCCCACCGCGGTGCCGCGCGTCGCGTATAAAAAGCAAGTACTCGCGACGATTCCGTTACAGTGCGTTTTGCAGGGCTAGCCGCAGCGGCCGGTCGATTTGAAATTTTATAAGATTTTAACAAATCGTTTTTTAAATATATTTTTAAATAACCGAGAAATACGCTCGTAATAACGTATAAGTTTTTCGTCGTTTCTGCGCGCGTTCGATTTTTTTTTTTAAGTCATTCGCACCGCTGCGGTGCAGTCGCTTTTGCCGACGAGACTATTGGAAACACAAACGCCACGAGACATGGTAAGCTGCTACGACACGCGTATATACGTTTTCCGAAGAAAATTATTTAATGAAGACGATTGAAAACGATTTCGTGCGCGCGTATAACGTCACGGGTTGGGAGAGACGTTTTCAAAAAAAAAAAAGGGGGTTTAAATTCGTCGTTTTATTATTGAGTTTTTTTTTTTTTACGTTTGAATGTTGGCGGCGCGAAAACCGTTTTGAAATAATCTCGTTTTATTATATAATAGAGTTTCCTAGCGTTTACAAACGCGTTTCGCGTATTAACGCCGTCGCAGGTATTCGTTTTTAATTCGTCAAATGCACTTTACCGTTTCGAATATATTTTAAACGTTAATACACGCTGCAGCGGCGTATACGTTAATTACGCTACCGACGAAATTCGTCGATTCGTTTTACAAAAATTTAACTCCAATTAAATATACACGTATATCGAATTCGAGACAATAGTACCGTTTTAAATGCTTTTTCTTTACTCTATATAGTGTACGACGCGAATTTCAATAGAAAATTTGAGAATTTTCGTATATAACGAGAGCCACTGCGTAACGGTATTAAAAAAAGAGTTTATAAAAAAAAATTAAATTTTCCATTATTGTTATAGCTGCAGCAGAATTACGTTCGCCATATATTATTATTATTATTTGTATAAAGTGACGACTGCTGCGAATTAATTTTTATAAACATAAAATCGACGGGCGTATCGCCGGAAAATAATTGACAATATTTCGTTTGCCGACAAAACACGTTTTAGATTCTGAGCGGAGCGAGGGGAATGTATATTGGTTTTACAACGGCGTGTTTTTTTTTTTTTTTGTCTGTACCCGAAAATTCCACCAGAAGGAGTGCTCCGACCTTTTCGTGTAGCACCTTTCCTTATTGAAAATTGCATCTAGTTTGTACTTTAAACATGTCGTTTTTCGGTTTTCTCGATAATTTTTTCAAAAGTCTGGAAAAACTAACAAAAATTACATGAAAACGCGACTATATTCGTCTTAATCGATTGTCGCGTTTATTTATTACACCGAAGCTCCGCTCTCAGAATCGTTTTGTCGAATGCAATGATTTATCGTCGCTTTCAAATTTACAATAAAAACAAAACTCCGAAATCTTTATCCAAGTAATTCACCTAAGCGATATTCACAACACCCCGTGGCTCGCTACCTTTTTTTCCTTGTTCTTACATGAAAATTTAACCTATACGTACCGATAATATCAACTACAATATCGATTTTGTGCTGCAGAAACGGAAAACCCGTGGAATTATTATTATATTTTATAACGCGCGTATAAATCTATACGCGTATAAAATCTATTTTTAGGAAATATTTTAAAAGAAAAATAAAGAATCTCTTTCTTTTTTTTGTCCGTTAACGCGTACGCACAGAACTAATATTGATCGCCTATAATCGGTTATCTGATAAAAACAGATTTTTTTTTTTTTTTTAATTATTTAAATTTGTTCGGAAATGTTATTATAGGTGCTATAAACGTGTATGGTTATTTTTCGTTTATTTAAATTATATAATCGTTGAGAAAACTCGACGAAAATCAAAAACAACATTTGATAATACACCTGTAACAACAATAGTGGAGCGAATTTCTTAAACAATTATTATGTAAATTCTCATCGTGTAGTGCACACACGTTACGAATACGTTTTATTCTCACAGAAAAACGCAAAAACGTTTGTAGGTATATCAGTATAGACTGCTGGTGTGAATATAGGCTGAAACGGGTTAGTGTAAGAAAGAGAATATTTCTTCTAGAATCTTATTATTATTTTCAATTCGAAAGTAATTACGATCACACAACGGAATGCAAATTTCTGAGCGACGCTAACATTTCACTCCAATCGAACGGCCGGGTATAGAAATGGAAATACGAAAAAAAAAATCACAGCTCATTAAAACATATAATTATATATATATATAAAAAACAAACCGTTGATTATTATATTATTCTAATGAGATGATCGAAGAGGTGGTAACGTAGAGATGAGTTTTTTTTTTTAATCGAATAAGAAATAAACGGTATTTATAATTTTCCGAAAATCGGGCGTCGAGGAATTTTTTTTCTCCCACTCGGCTGTTTCAAATCACAAACGATTACGTTCTGTTTCTCGTTCTTCGCGCGGTCTCACAAAACGTTTTTCCGTGTCGTTTACCGGGTTTTTACAGCGATTTTCAAAATTGTATAATGGGGGAAAAATCGAAAAACTCGTGCAGGATTTGCTGAAAAGCGATGGCACAAAAGACGGCCAATCCTTATAATATTTACACGAAAAAAAAAATAAAACGTTGAAACGGACCAAACACCAAACCATTGCCCCGCAATAAGCATTCGTCACTACGATAGTTCGCTTCGCCCGGGATCTATCGCAATATTTTATTATATAACATCAAATTATTTTCATATTTTATACAATACATAGCGTTTAATTACGAATTATTTATCCTCGTTATGTCGGACGTGTGTTGAAGATCGTGTTCGGTTTGCACGACGAAAATCGAATTCTTTCCCACCTACACGTCTCTTATATTGTCGCGTATATACAACCGATCTCGTATCCACCAAGTACGGTCACTAACTGTATACTACTTGAAATTAATTTAGAAATATTCGATTATATTATGTTATTATTTATATAATAATAGCCGCGGTATTATTGGCTCAATGTGTTTTCATTTTATATAGCGACGCTTTATTGTCGTTATTATATATTTTAATAACGATATTTCGCTATATATTATATAGTGCGCGAACAATTCGCGCGGTTTATTCGAATGATTTCCATCGACAAACTGTTACTACCATTCGTATACGCCAAGCACGATTATTATTATTATTATTATTATTATTATTATTATTATTATTATTATTATTATTATTATTATTATTATAAACGAGACGGTGAAAGAACCGCGGGTTCGGTCGTGTGTCGTGCACTCTCCGCCCATATCGGTTCGGTAACTCGCGAAAATCGATCGGGTTAATAATAATTGATTTAAAATATCTTTTAAGCGAATTCTGCAGCGCGCAAGTTAATCGAGAGCGCGAGCGATATTAGCGGTGAACATATTTCGAAAAAAATTTTTATAACGGTACGTAATTGGAAAAATAAAAAGCAAAAGCGCATTGGACGATATTATTAGTTTATATTTAATTATACGTTATGCGCGGCATTGAGTGAGAGTGGAATACACGGTTCAAAAACTATAATATATAAAAGGATATTATCCGTATATAAACGCGCGTCCGAACTACGGATTTTCACTCGAAGTTCGTTTATTAAAAATTATGTCCGCTGCGATCTCGCGCGGGCAAACTATATCGCGTAATTTTTTCTTTTTTCAATTTCTTAAAACTATACAACGTCATAATACATATCATATCCATTCGTAACGAGTTGTTCGTTTTCCGGTTAATGGAATTTAGAGAAAACCAGCTGCAGCGACACTATATATACTACGTATATTTTCTATATATATATATATATGGCCATATGGGTGAAAAGATTTAAATATTGTTTGTTACATCCCAGAAACTAGTTTATAGACGAAATCTCGATAAGACGTGTGTGTGTGTGTGTGTAAAAACATTCAGCGTGTAAAATATAACGCGCGTTTAAAATGTATAATTACAAACGTTTGAATTTGTGGCCGAGGAAAATTTCGATTTTCAAGTGTCTGTATGAAATTTAGACGCTATAACGCATTTGCACGAGTAAAACAAGAGGAATAATTCAATATAATATGCGTCCACGAATTCGCTGTAAATGGATTGAAAGCGAGTATTTTCTCTCCCTTTGTTTTTTTTTTTTATTGCACACCCTAAAATAAACGTTTAGATGATAAACGCGATGCGATAAAGATTCTAAAAACGGACTTGAATTCATCGCGAATTTTACTGTATTGAATGACTTTCTGATTTTTTTTTCTACATAAATCTTTAAAAAAATTACTCGAACAATTTTAAAATAAACTGCTAATAATCAATTTTTGAAGATCTTAAGACAGAAAACGAGAGAAGTGGGAAATAGTATACACGACGAAATCCGTTTTCAGAATTTTTATCGCATCCAGAGCATATTTCAACTCATAAGTAGATGGCACTATTGGTTATAATAGTATTAGGTATAATAATTATTGCGGTACATTGCAAATTATCCCAGGGAAATAGACGTAGACGTGAACGATTTTTTTTTTTGAATGAGTCATAAACTAAAAATGTACCTGGATACGTATAGTCCTTAGTCATGGAACCCGATACAAATTCCTTAAAATATGCTCTGAATTCGCATCACTAGGTCGATCGGTATCTATACGTCTGTAGTACGCGAAACGTTTATTTTACTATGATTCGCGCGTGTGTTAATCCGAATAGATGATATACACGATTCCAGTCCCTTTAATTCGTCCTGCAGCGCAGGGATTTCGGATTGGAAATCGAAACGTATGATAAACTGTGTATAATGACGACGATTCGTTTTGAAAAAAAACGCTTAATACACGCGCAATACGTTTGCCACATATACACACATCGCACACACAACGTGTAACACAGTTAAGTGTATTATTATTTTGTCCTTATTTGTCGCGTTGAAATTTACGCAACGACCGTCTTTTCTTTTATATTATATGCTTGAAAATAAAACGTGTTCTACTTATTATATGTATATATATATACGTTTATTAATCTCTCTCCGGCGTTTGGCAATCCGTTCTTCGTGGTTTTTTTTTTCTTTAACCGTAATCCGCGTTAAATTTCATTTAATTACGTTTAATCGCGCGTTTACTATAACCGATATTCAAAATTCACGCGTAGTTTATCACACGAATCTCGCGTATGTAACATATATAATCAGATTTTAATATTTATAACGTGCAGACCGACGCTCGAAATGAACACGTTACACTATCACCCGTGTGACCTAACTGCACGACCAACGCACAAACATCGTTCAAGACCATCACAAAAAAAAAAATCGTTAAAACAGAAATACTAATATTATTATTAGTTGTCCGGCCCGGTATACGAGCCTTCAGGTGGGAAGCTGCAGAGGTTTTGTTTTTCTTTAATTTCAATAACGTATTCGGTAAAGAATTTAGTTGGGGGAAAAAAATGTGAACACGATATTTTTATTCACTGTCACGCTTTCAATAAACCCTTTTCCGTTTAACGTGTTTATTAAATCAAATTGGTTCAATTTTAGATATACCATCACACAACCGTAGCACGGTTATTTCATTCGCTGTTGTTAAACCTTCGATGGACTGTTCACAGTTTACGCCGTCGAACATTATGGTTGAATAGAACGCGTTTCTTAAAGTAACAATATTCGCCTATAAACAAAATGAGCACCACGGAAGTTTTTTTCTTTTACACGTTAGAACTGTGCGTGCACCGTGCTCTTTTGCACTGTACATGAAAACCGACACTGAAAAAATGTTACTCGCAATAATATTCAACTATCTTACAATAGTATTTTTCAATAATAATCGAGTATAACACAAAACAAATTTATTTAGTCATTCTAATAATTTTACAATATGTATTTCTTCAATCGGGCCGGTCGGTGATTAAAAATATAATATTATATCATATCAGTACATAAATTATAATAAATTTCAATGTAATAATCGTAAAAAAAACACAAATATAACAAAAAACAATATATAATTCATAATAATTGCAAAACGAAATTCACATATAAACATATTGAAACAATAATAATGCTAGGTAACAAAAAAGTATCATAGTAAAAATAAATCAACAAATTGTTGATTGTTATTTTTTATGTGCCCTACCGGTCGTTTAAGGACTTTTGCATGCTTCCACCAAACTTTTCCACACATCCCGGTCCATTGCGTCATCCGGTCGTTTTGACTCGTCGATATCTGAAATGTCCTTCTTTATCCTATCTGACCATCGCTGTCGTGGTCTTCCCCTTGGCCGCTTTTTTGTTGGGTTTCTGACCACGCCATTTCTTAACAGATTTTTACCAGCTCGCCAAACATGGCCCGCCCACTCTAATCGTTTCGCCTTCAAGAATAATCATTTGATTTTTGGCTTGTTATATAACATTTCCAGATCTTTGTTTTTTCGTCTTTCATATTCTTCATTTTGGATTTGAACAGGTCCGTGGATTTTTCTTAAGACTTTCCTTGCGAAGGGTGAGTAATTTCTCTTCATCTCCCTGCGTTGTGGACCATGTCTCACGTGAGTACATTACTATCGGACGTAAATAGGAGGTATACAGTTTTTCCCTCGTACCCTTGGATAGTACTAGACTGTCTGGACATTACTAGATACATACTTAGTTTTATTTTCATTGATAATAAGGTTCGTTCTTTGAGTAGAATCTATTAATTTCTCTATTACCTTAATTACGTCGTTTTCTGAATCTCCTAATATACAAAAATTGCATAAAAAAATATAAAAATATAAACATATTAAAACAAAAATAACGTCTCTTTTATCTCGCACCCATCTTCACTATTATACTCACCATTTCCATTCTCATCATTTCTATTGTCGCTTCAATTCTTCCCTGTTCTTTCTTCGTTTCCGTTTCGATTCTCACTATTCGTAATCGTTCCATCTCCGTTTCCTTTTGATTTTCAATAGGAATGTTTTGAATTTAATTTTAATTTGCTATTTTCAATAATTCCCTTTCCTGTTCATTTTCAATCTCCATATCTTTTAATTTCGTATTCATTTACCATTTTCAACGATTCCTTTTCATTTCGCATTTCGATTATTCTAATTTCATAAGCTATTTCTTCCTTTTTTATTTCCATATCTAACCTTTTCATTTCAATTTCTAGTTGCTTCATCGCGATTTTATATTCCAATTTCTTCAACTTCTCTTTGTGTATCGACTCTCTCTTATTTACACACAATTTGTAATTGTAATTCGCCAACGCTCCGAGGCCAACCGCCGTAGCGAAGAAAATTGTTCGTATCATATTCACTGAAGCAGCCTCAAATAATAGTTTGGTGAACTCTAAACCATTAGACATACATTAATAATAATAAGAAAAAAAAAGTTAAATGATTGTATAAAAAAAAATATATGAAAATAATTATAATACAAAAAAAACAATAACGAATTTTATATTAACAATAATAAACTTGTAGACAAAACAAAAAAGATTGTGCTGTATAGCAGAAAATAACTTTAGCGTAAGAAAAATGACGCGTGAAAAAGAAAATCAATGTGTAGTGCAAAATGTATATGGTATAAACGCTAGAGCACAATGACGGGCGTGGTCCTGGACTCCTAATGAGATCAAACGACGGTCCGCGCAGCTCGTAATTTACTATACGCGCGGAAACTATGGATACAAATTTGTCACAAAATAAATAGAATATCGAAATAAAATAAATATCGGTCCACAAAATGAACATAAAAGAACTCGTATACGAAACGAATTATTAATATAATGTACTCGTTGACATAAGCGGCACTTGGTAGAAACTAATGAGGGTGCGAAAATTGTCAAATTTACGTATTTGGTGGATATTTGAAATATTTCTGTGGATATTTGATGGATTTCGTCGTGGATGCTGCGAGGCGTCTTGAGCATCTCCTCTCAACCATTAAGCACCTGGGTATTCGGACAACACCAACATAGTATTCAACACATTTTAGACGTCCATTACACGCGGTATACGCATTCCCGGTCGTGAGTCACCAATATTTTGTTCTATGAAATATGTTACTATATTCGTGTTATAAAGTTTGATTTATAGCTACGTAGCATACCATCGTTGTGTAAACTATTATTAATAAACGTATTTTGTACACTACCGGACATTTATATATATATATATATTAATTTGCACGGTACATAGTTCCGTATAATTTAATATTTAAATGCTAATATGGGTGGGTCCGTAACAACCGTTATTTTCAAAATTATTATGAAATCGCGTTTTAACCGTTTTCATGTGATATTTCGATAGTTTTTGAGTTGTCTTTTTACGAAGCTTTTGAGAAAACCGAAAAATGACTTATTTAAAGCACTAACTGGATGCAACTTGTTACCGAAAACAATGTACGACTGTAAAGATTAGAGCACTCTCTCTGGTAGAATTTTTACGTACAACGTAAAAAAACACACACACACATCATTGTAAAACCAATTCATTCCTCACTCCACTCGGAATCTAAAATAATTATTATAAACAATATTGTGTAAAATATTATTATAACTCTTTATTTATAACAATATAACTTACTATATATACAATCCTATTTTGTAGGATTATAGGCACGATGCAGATAAAATCTATAATAACTTATATGTGATAATATTACTCCGTGATAAAACAAGATCGTTTAAATGGTTTGGCTTAACTGCGTGTAAATAAACACATTTATATACCTACTGTACCTCTATTCTGTAACTCGATAAGACCTGTTAACGACAATTTTCGGTTCGTTAAGCTATCGAAACGATTTATAACCTCCCAGAAAATTGTCGTTAGATATCGATTTTTTTTATCATTTTGGTGGACATACACTTTGTAAGTGCGAGGTATCGATAGAGTAATTTACAGAATCACGATGTCGATAACAGAATTCGATACGTTTTTAAAATTTCGATAAGAAGCTCTTATCGAAATAAATTGTTAACACGTTATCGAACTACAACAGAATAGAGCTACTGAGCAAATAATTTACAAATGACGTAAATGATGTAAAAAAAAAACCTTAGATCTTTTAATTTCAAAAAATTGAGACAGTTGATTAATAATTTTATTGTAAATAATATAAGAAATAATTAAATTCACAATGCCATGTGTCCATAAGTCCAAGACTTATTATCTCGAAAGCGATTTTGACACGAACAGTGTGTGAGTTACAGTAGTCGAATAAGTATAGCGATATAATATAGTCCGGACACGTATTATACTTAGTGTCCTTTTCGGCCAAAGTCCCGCGTCCTATCTCTCTAAAATTTCAAAGTCCCGCGTTCCACACTCGTCTCTCAGTCACACTATATATACCCGTCACTCTATGTTTTCTTCTAATTTTCTCAATTAATTCTCCTTCGCTCATTGTACGATGCGCGTACGTCCCACATTCCGTTCGAGCCGTGTTTTTTTTTTCTTCTAACGTATAATTTTTTTCTTTTTTTTTTTAGTAAGATATTGTACCGTCTCATTAATCAAACGCGGTACGTCGAAATTTTCGATCACGCGCGTCTGTATATCGCACGCTAGATTTCTCGTCAATGCGAATATAAACGATCATAAATCACACGTAAATATATAATGTAATGAAAAAAAATGAAACATTTTTTTTTTTCAACGCGTATATTATAATAGAGACGCGACTACAGTAGTGGACGGTCGATTATTATATACATTTCCGTACTACCGTAATAATAAAACGTATTACGTGATCGCGCCGTGTCGATTGACGAGATCGTTGCGCGCGGCTCGTGATTCCGTCATTAAGCTGCTCATACATATATATATATTACTGGCGGAAGTCGTTTAAAGAACGGAAAATAATAACGAAATATAACACACTCTACACAGCAGAGCATATTATGTACGTATATATATATATATACAATGCAAAAAAGTGCTCGCGATTATGAAAACGACGTGTAAAACGACAAGTGAACGCGCGCGTTTTCCCGTGACCACGTCGATGGTGTTATTATTAATACGTCGTTAGGTCGAAGACGGCGCGCGGTGAAAGCGTCGACGCTCGAAGGGCCGCAACGGGCATCTTTTTTTTTTATTATACACATAAATATACGTTTGTTCGGTTGTGTTTATTCCTTTTGTCCGCTGCTGTGTTGGGTAATCTACACTAATAGTAAAACTGAAGAGTTTGATTCGTAATACCGCAGACGGATTTGGAAAAATACTTTTTTGCCCGCGACAGTCCAATTCTCGAGGAAGGATTGGATAGGAGATGTTTGACATCGTTGTTAGATGACGGTTATTAGAAGCCGAGCGAAAAGAAGAAGAAGAAAAAATTGTCAGGAAGAACGCTAAGCGAAAACGAAGTAACAGGGCGGTCGATGCGACGCGGTGGATCGGGGGCCGACAATAGTCGCGGGTTAATGATCAAATGAGTTTTAAACAATAGTTGGTGAAGTTTTATTCGTCAGTCGTATTATCTTATAGCTGAACCAAAATGGTTACTGTTATTGTACAGTTTTTTTTTCGTAGACGTTTTATAAAATAAATGAATAAACACGTCTTCAATGTGAGTTAAACCGGCTGGTTGAACAATTTTGATTGAAAAATTGAATTGAAAAATAAACCATTCATCCTTAGGCTGATCGCTTTCCTCACACGATAGTGATTTTTTTTTGTGATGAGCAATTTGTCAATTGCAAACCTCGTCAATTGCATCACGTCTCACACATGTTTTCGTCACACACTATGACTATTTCAGAATAAAAAAAATTTATATAAATTAAATATACTCGGTCTTTTATATAACGTTTATTCACTTTTTTTTTTTTTGCATCCGTTCGATCGTCAACGCCGCAGCAGCAACTGGTTAAAGTAAATATATTACTCAAAATAAAAACTTTCATTTTTAATTTTTTTTTTCTATATTTAATATCGCGTATTTTAATTATTATTTTTTTTTATATATACTCGAACCAATTCGTACACACGTACAAATATAATATGTTATTCGATCTTTCCGTCAATTTTACTTTTATAACTGACCTTAATATAAGAAATTAAATAAAGTTATTATTTTTTTTTTAAGATACTTGAAAAAAATTATCCGAATACCCGCATATGATAGACACGGATTTATCGATTTCTATAAAATATATACACAGTTTACGATTATAATATTATTAAAATCGTAGTCCGTATTGATATAACGTTTAATGCGTTTAATAGTAATATTAATTATAGGAAAAATCGCGTTTCAGAAAAAGGATTTCAAGAATATAAATCGTTATGCCACCATTATTTTTTTTAAAAAAACCAAGAGTATGTATATAAAAAAATATACAAGATCCTTGGGTTTATTGTCATTGTGTACTTATACGTAACTATTTCGTCTGCCAAAATATATACTAACTTGTACGTGTATGTACACACATGATATTAGGAACTCTCCAAACAGTCCAAATATTATTTGTTTTTAATTCCGAAACAATAACGCGCTATTTATGTACGTGTATGTGCGTGTACTGCGACATATACTCTATTTAATAAGAATTCCGTACGCAGTTCTTCTGTTTTACAATATTTATGTAACAACATCGTTTTTTATTGCGAATATATACATACGCAGTTCCCACGGGATATTGTGAAACGTTTGAACGTATTTAACGATTTGTTATTTATTTCATCAGTTTTCATCTTTCTGACAAAGATTTTTTTATTTTTTTTTTTTAGAAATATCATTACTAAAAAATATCGAAACAACGATTTAAAAAATATATACGTGTCAATTACCAGTGGGGTTACGTAAAAAAAAATATGAAAATTTGTAAAAGTCTATAGTTATGGAAATTGTTTTTAATTAGATAATTTTTATTAGATTATTTCGGTTTGTTACTACGAACGTTCGAAAACCATCGTTTTATATACAATTTATGTTATATAAGGGGATTGAAAGCGGGTATTTTCTCTCTTTGTCTTACACACATGAAACATAGCAAAATAGACGTTTCCTACTTCCAACGTACCGATCGATCTATTGGTGCGATAAGAAATTTGAAAACAGATTTGAATTCCTCGTAAATTTTACTACAAAACGACTTTCCCACTTTTTTCATTTTTTTTTTTTAAGACTTTCAAAAATGAATTATTAACAATTTTTTTTTAAAAATTTGTTCGGTTAATTTTTTCAAGGGTTTATGAAAAAAAATGAAAAAGTGGGAAAGTCGTTTTGTAGTAAAATTCACGAGGAATTCAAATGTGTTTTCAAATTTCTTATCGCACCAATAGATCGATCGATACGTTGGAAGTACGAAACGTCTATTTTGCTATGTTTCACGTGTGTAAGACAAAGAGAGAAAATACCCGCTTTCAATCCCCATAAACGTTTGATTAAATGCGAAGATTTAATTTAAATACGTATCGCGTAATTATAATGCATAAATATCGTTTATTATTTCCACGGAATCGTATCGATTTTCCAATACGTTCTCTTCGCCATTTTTTGAGAAAGTCAAAAAACGCTCATAGAATTTTTTCCACTACCGACGTAACTAACCTAACCTACACGCGCCGGACTCTTTTGCTTTTTTTAACAATCAGACAGTTGGTTCTTCACGGGCAATATGTGTTTTCATAAACCTTGTACTAATCATTATGAAACGGCCACAAATCAATATTTTGTTATACTATGCTATTGTACATAACCTGTAAGTATACGAGTGATACTTTCATCACTCGTCCGAGTAGGTACCAACGAATCGTTTTATTTTATAATATAATACAAATACTATTGTTATTTTCGCATTGATCTTATTGAATGACGACAGCACTTATGACGAATAACAAAATATAATAATAGCATTATATCAAAAGTAATTCGTCTCCTACGAATTAATTTCGTAATACGTGTGTAATATACAAATAATAAACACACATTGGAAAATTCATATTACAAACTCATGAATATCGAATAAAAATAATATATAACTAAAAAAATACGCTGTTAATTGATATTAAAAAATAAAATTTTAAATATCAAAACAACTATACTATAGTTTCGATCGAGTTACGAATGAATAGTAAAAAAAATAAAAATATGAAAAAAATGCGTTGAATACATAAAAAAAAAAGTAGGTAATAATAAAAAAGAAACGATAAACGATTATTACTAACACGTGTAATACATAAAACAGCTTTAAGAAAATCACTTGTTGTCTATAGTAATTATTTGTGTTTGAAAATCCGCGTATACGTTTAAAAATATTGTATCAAAACCATTAACTCGGTTATAATAATGAGAAATTCTTCAAATAATGAATTTAAATACGTATTTATTTACTTTTTTATATATTCGTAATAATTATTAAATCTTTTTTTTTTTTTTATGTCGAAATATATAATATTATGGTTATATGTACGTATGTAATACGCGTCTAGCGAAATTCGATTTAGGAGAAGAGTTTTTTTTTTTAAATTTTATTTCTGAAACGTGTTCATAATATCGAATTTCCTAACTAGTTTTTCCGATGTAAAATTTATTGCAGCCACACGTATAAGTTTATATATAATAACGCCATAAATAATATTATCGAAATCGACGGAATTTTTATTTTGTAATTTTATTATTTATAGTTGTATTAATTGAATTGTTATGAGTTTTAAACGCGATTTTTACATTATTGTTACTTGTAGAAATATCAATAAATTTACCGCGCACGTACAGGTAAAGTATTATTCGTTGAGAAAAAAAAAACCTCTTTCGTATTGTCGTTACCTACTGTTATTTATTTCGCCGATTTAAAACGTTAGAATAAATACATATTTCATTTAGGTACGTACGACCCGAGCGTTTGTTATTAAATAGCGCGACAAGATTTATTATATTATTATATTATATAAAGTCGTCATACTCGGACGAACCAGAGAAATCCGTTGAATAAAAATACCGTATACGCGTTTATATATTATATAGAGGCGTTAACGTTACGCTTACTCACAAATATGAATAATATACACCGTTTTAACAACAATAAAACAATATCGCGAATTTCGGTTTTTTTTTCATCAATCTATTTATAATAAAGCAGTATATATTACTGTATATTACATAGTTCCGGCTATAGTCGTAATTAATGAATAATATATAATATAATGTAGAGAAACGCGAATAAAAATATTCGTTATAATTACTATGAAAAAAAAAAAAACATTCGACTCTCGTCCAAACTCGTCGTTTTCCATAAATTGTGTATACATGTGTATAGCGGATTTATACACTAATTATAAATACGTAATTGACGCCGCGCGTATCGAATTCAGGTCGATCGGAATCAATTGACTTTTGATTAAATTATATACTATTATATATAAATAATTGATTTAGAAGGCGTTTTTTTTTTTTCCCCAGTCACTAATGAAATCTGCACTGTTGGTGGCGATCGCAACAGTTTCGTTCGTAGTCGACGGTGGCTTATCGATTCCGACGGCAGAAAAGTCACAACAGCCGTCGGTCCTACAGCGTCAAAAAAAGCAGTGAGTACACACTCATCGAGTGTGAATCGAGGGTAACGAAATAACGTTTTTTTTTTTGTTTCAGCGCCGACAGCGGATACGGTTCCGACGTGGTGCATTACGATGACTCTTATGATCATCATCACCACCACCACCACGAGGAACCTCGCGGTTACTGGAAAAAGAAACTGGCCTGGAAAGAGGAATGGAAACAAGAGTGGAAAACCGTGAAACAGGAAGTGTGGAAGAAGACGTGGGAACAGGTGAAAGTGCCGGTGTGGAAAGAGATCAAAGTGCCCGTCTGGAAGGAGATAAAGGTACCGGACTGGAAAATCGTCCAGACTCCGGTCTGGAAGGAAGTCCGAGTGCCCGTGTGGAAGGAGGTGAAAGTGGCCGACTGGAAAGTGGTGCAGACGCCGTACTGGAAAGAAGTACAGGTGCCCGTGTGGAAGGAAGTGCAGGTACCGGAGTGGAAAAAGTCGTACAACCCGGAATGGGTCAAGGAATACGTGCCCGGGTCCAAGCAGATCGGCAAGGACCAAAACGGGTGGGAATACGAGGCGCACGATTTGTGGAAGAAGAAGCTCGTGTGGAAACCCGTGTGGACCAAGGTGTGGAAAACCGAGAAGAAGGAGACGTGGGTGACGGAGAAGAAACAGTACTGGAAGGACGAGAAAGTGCAAGTGTGGAGGACGGAAAAGAAACAGGAATGGCTTACGGAGAAGAAACAAGAGTGGAAAGAGGAGAAGGTGCAGATATGGAGGACCGAGAAGAAAGAAGAGTGGGTCACCGAGAAGAAGCTCGAGTACAAGACCGAATGGAAGGAGAAAAGCGTGCCGACCTGGAAGGAAATCCAGGTGCCCACTTGGAAGAAAGTCTACAAGCCCGTGTGGGAAAAGGTTTGGGTGCAGGAAGAACAACACGAACACCACGGCGGATACAACGACCAACCGAGCGGTTACGGTAGCGGCGGCGACAGCTTTACCGGTTATCATAAGAAATGATTCGCGTATTAATGCCGTGTTGTGTGTATATAATATCATCATATGTATATGCGCCGTATTCTTTGTAAGTTCTTCTAAAGTTACCTGTCCAGTCAATTTTTTTTTTTTTTACCATTCCCGTGTAAATAATAACTTTATATCCATTTTTTATATATATATATTTTTTTATATACGAACAATTTTATTCGAATGTGTGTTTTTTTTATATTTATACGAATATATAATAATAATAATAACATCGCGGATACGTGGATATTCTTAATATGTTGATACTACGACCGTGTTTGGTTCGCTATTGTTTTCGTAAAACGAGTGTTAAACGCCGTGTAATAACTGCAACACATTATACAAGTGTCGGAACGATTTAGGCACCCATGGGTTAAAATATTATTCGCTAGATGTCGCGCGTACGCCGTGAAAATATGAGAAAACAATTTTTGAATGATATTTTAGCAATTTATCGTCAATAATTTTTCTTTTTGAATCTAAAATTTTATTTTTTTTTACGCGTATAAAATTTTACGTTTCAAGTGAGTTTTGTATACTATTCTTTTTTTTTTTAAATGAATGTCAAACACCGTGTAATACACGCAACACATTATACACGTGTCGGAATGGTTTAGGTACGCATGGGTTAAAATATTATTTCACTAGAGGTCGCTATCGTATACGGATAACTTATTGTCCGCAAGAGCGCAGCACCGACACGTAGTTCTAAACTCTAAATCGTGTATATTTGTTGCCAATATTTTGCTCCTTAATAAATTCTCGAATAATGTTTTGTAGGATTTCGAAATTTTTACAATACATAATATAATATAGGGGAGAACTTTACCTACGTATTGTAGCGTTTTTAATTTTTATTTAACATAAATACAATTCAATAGTTATTCCTTATTTGTAGATGTTCAATTTTTTTATTTTTAGTTTTTCATTTATTTATTAAAGTTATTGAGTAGCGTTGTCAACAAAATAAATTCTACACATATACGTATAAAATATAATAACTCCGATTTTAATTGCATATACGTCTTATAATATAAACGTTTTGTATTGTGCCTAAACGTCTCCGCGAATCATTAAAAATCACAAAAATTCTTTTTCAATACAATGTCGCGCAGCATTGTATAAATTAAACAATATGTTTACGCGTATATATTAACACGCATTATTATAATAATTAACGAGCCGACAATTTATTTAGTGAATAAAAAATTTTAAACGAATTTTTATCGCATAGAATACGATTTTAATTTGATAAACGGAGAAAAAAAAAGCGCGTAACGTACTCATATAAATTTATGTACTTTATACGTACCAATTAAAATGATTAGTTAAAAATCGATTTCACTTTAACGACCGCGCATCACGCGTTTATATTTCGTTGGCCTGCAGTGTATAAATACACATTTAACGGGAAAAAAGTTTTCGAATTTTCGATTTCGTACAATTTGATTATCGATTAATATTATTCTTTACGTCTTTCGATTTTCTCAATATATAGTTTCCTGTTTTTCAAAACCGTCCGAAAATTGATAGGAAAAAAAACTACTATTTTTCGCAACAGTCATTAAACGCGACACCAAAAAAAAAAAAACTCTATCAAAATAATGGTCGTGCGGAATCTTGAAATTCACATATAGGTATCGAATATGTAAATTTGCATCGTGGGCCGGAACCGAACCGAAATAACCCGGTTCCAGAACCGTAAAATAAAAGTAAGACCGTACCAGAACCCTTTTATCTGGAACCGAAATTGTACCGGAATCCGTATTATAAAACATAATAAGTGCAAAATATAAAACATTATACATATATCTCGGACCCGGGACACCTCGCCGCCGAGGTATAACTCGCTATTAACTATGCATTTTATGACTTGTTATAACTAAAGTAGCGTAAGACTCCGGTGTGTTCGTACCTATGCGTACGAATCAATGTACCAACCTTCTGAGCAATTTTTGGAATTGGCGATGACGGACGGCACGAAGCTATTGCAGCAATACCTGCACGGTGCGGTGGTCGTGAAACGGACGAGACGACTGAACGGCAGTCTCAATTTTAATAATAATCAGTGGCGTATAGCCAGGATTTTTATTTGGGGGGGCTGAGGCTGATAATTAATTAATATGTTAATAATTAATATTTATAGACGGTACCTATTAAAAAACTGATTATTTATATTCATTTCTGAAGGGGAGGTCTGCAGCAAGTGTTTATTTCAGGGGGTGACCGGGGGGAGGGAGGGGGGTGGTAATACTCCCCGGAGAAAAATGTATACCCCTCCACGAGATAGTGTATCTATGTAATTTTTTTAGGACTCCCCCGGAACATTAAGTCTGAAATAAACACTGTACACACTACGTCACTGATAATAATTTTAATGACAGTGTTATATTAACGGGGAGAGGGGGGTGTCCATTCTCTAACTCCCTTTCCAGAACCAAAAGAAAACAAAATTTACGGATTACCAAACTATAACTAATACGCTCGAATATAAAAAAAAATTAGTTCCACTTTTGAAAGGTCTCCCCAAAAAAAAAATTGAAAATATGCCACTGTACTGGTAGTGGGTTTAAAAAAAAATACGACTGCACTGGCTTTTGAAAAACCTGTGGGCGCCACTTTAAAACTTTAAAACATTGTGGCTAAGCAATTCGCTATCATTTTTTCGTTTCCCCCATTATAATATTTACACTGCATTATCACAATTTGTACGCGTTATATATATAACAGCGTAAAATACTAAGAGTTCAAAAAGTAAAAAAAAAAAAAAAAATGATCGACGACCAAGTCACGTAACGATACGTTTTCGGTGTAACGATTTCGTAACGACTTCGATTTTAATTTTGCAATTAAACAATAATAATAATACGAATTTCGGGGAGAGGATTCACTGCACCTACTGTACTGCTATCTCTATGTGTATTCGCGATACTTTCCTTTAGGTTTTGCCCGCGAGTGGGCACTGCGCGTACTCACGCACGCCGACACGAATTCCGAAGGCGAAGTCGGAGCTCGCTGCACGTAACGTAATATTGCTCGGCGACCGTATATACATACCTTCCGTCGTGGGAGGAATGAAGTAATGACAATTTATTATAATAATAATAATAATAATAATAATAATATTGCGCAATACAACGGTGTCGTTTGAAAACGGGTTCGGTCCCGGGATTGTCGTGCGGACGGACAACACCATCGCGACAACAACGCACGCGCGATCCGATACGGATCCGTTGGCGAAAACGACGTGTGGTCCCGAAAACACAATACAGAAAACACACTCTATTCAGTGTATTAGATATCGGTGTTGTTGTTACGAAATCGTAGAAAAAGAAAAATTTAATGAGAATAACACTGCAACGCGTATAGTGCGAAACCGTGAGATCCTGTTTGAAATTCATGAAAAAAAAAAAAAAAGGCCGACAGCGAGTAAAAAATAAAAACAAAAAAGCCGCCGAACTCGCGATATTTGTACCAGCGATTATACATCAATGCCGTCACTCTCGCGGGACACGAGATCGTCCAGCCGTATTTCGTGGAGGGAAAAATATTCGAAAAAAGGTGTGCATTGCATTCGAAATGATTTATATATAACGAGTGTCAGTGGCGTATCTAGGATTTTTCCACGGGAGGGGATGTACAAATTTTAACAGATATTTTTATTGTATTTATTATACACATATATTGATATTATTATATACATGTTGTATGTAAACAAACATTTATCATTTGTGTACAAAATTTGATTTATTTATTTTTTCAAAATTGAATTTAATATCATTCATTTTCGTTCATACAATTAACAAAATATTGTTTTTAATAACCTTCCGGGGGGGGATATGACCCTCTGACGATTGTATACGAACAACTGTAAAGTAGTAGCAGTAAAGGTTTTAATTATTGGGACAAAAGTCAAGATTTATTTTTTGTTTTATTTTTTTTTACTATAAGACATTTATATATAATACGGCTTTTAAAAATATCGTTAAAGATTTTTGATCGGTATATATATATTGAAAAAATCGTAAGGCATTGTAAAAAAAAAAAAATACTATAAGACATAAATATTAAACGTGCCTACACTTAAAATTACAAAAACTATAAAGAGAAAACGTATATTAATATTTTACGATTAATTGATTTTTTTTTTATGATTTTATAATTAGGTATTATTGATTATTATTATTTTTTTTTTTACTCGTGTGCGTGCTATGAAGAAATCGTTATTTACGAAAACAGCCGTGTTATTACGTATTGTGTATACGCCGTTAAATTTTGAAAAAAAAAAAAAATTAATCTCCCAGTATATTTTCTAAATACTTACATTCACTTTAGACATTAGACAAATTTTCGCGACGACACAAAAAAAATTATGTGTCCATAAACGAAAATAACGCATTCGTTTCACGTTTTATATCGCGTCTACGATTTTCATTATTTTGTATATTTTATAAATCGTAGACCGTGTATTTCGGGCCGAAACGATATCAAACAAAACCCTAAAAACCTATGATATGTCCTGCGCATTTTTTTATGCAATTTTTCGAACTCATTCCGTTGTTTTGAACTCCGGTTATCAATTAAAAACTTTATTTTTTTTAAAATGTATTTCAGTGTTAATTATATGATTTTAGACCACGTTTCACCACGGATTCGGTGCACTATCAATGTATTTTCTTACATTCAAAAGTAGTTTTTTGTCGCGGATTTGAAATCGAATATTTAATTACTCGACAATACCGACAGATGGCGGCACGTTATTTTTTAAACAATAATTTATAAATAAATATAATTTTCGACCTCTGTTAAACAGGTACCCGTTTGAAAATATACAAGACGTGTTTATCGTACACACACAAGAAAAAAAACTATTTATTATATTATAATATTATAGTGCGTAAAAATTAACTTTTTTTTTTTTGTAAGCATTTTAATATTTAAATATTATCATTATACAGCTTATAAATACCACGAGACAATGATTTATATATCGTTTGCGAACGAATTTTTTTTTTTCTATATTGTAAAATGATTCGATATTATAAATCGTATATATATATATATATACGTATTTGGTGAAAATTTCATGTTTCTATATGACCGTTATTTTCGAAATAATTACGAAGAAATAACGATAATCGATTTTGACGAAATCGCGTTTTTACCGTTTTTATGTGATTTTTCGGCAGTTTTTTTGTGGCGCTTAAAAAAAAAAAGTACTGAGAAAATCGTTAAAAAAGACCTCTTTAAAAGTATCGACTAGATGTATTTTTCAATGGTAGAATGTTTGCAGGGTACACACGTGAAAACGTTTTCAAAAACCGATAGAGATTTCTCTCTCCGCTCAGAATCCAAAAAAAACGGGCGACCATTGAATTGGATCCCAGTATCAGATAAAGGACCTGATCGACCGTTGAATTGGCTCCCACGAAAAGTAATATTGAATTGGCTCCCGATAACATGTTCAACAAGTGCAGGTTCTCAAAACGTGAAAGTTGACAAAATATGTAAACTATAATATTATTTTTAGCGACACACAGTGCCAGGTCACTGTCTGAAATATTATCCAGTCGTTGAGCTGATAACGCACTCAACGGTAACAATATAACTTGATCAGGTATTTCTCTGATATCGTACAACACAGTAATCGCTGTGTTCGTTGTTTGTATGCGTACGCATTGTTTTTATTATATTGAGCGCTTAAGGTGAATTCGGTGGAAAAAATACAAAGTGAAAAGGGAGAATTAATTTTAATAGTAAATGTGTATAAATGTAGCCATCATAAACCTCCTCGAAATAATTATATTACGATTTTTTTTTCAATTCGACTGCGTATTTTACTTGACGAATGATTAGATGACTATTTTGATAACCAATGTATAAATGTTGAGGAACCAATTCTACCTAACCTCTAACCGAAATTTCGGTGGCCAATTCAATAACTATATGGACTACCTAAGTTTTACGTAGCCAATTCAATAACCCCGAATCTTTTACTGATGAATATAATAACAATATTACAAACGAATATGCGTGTTAGACAATATTAAACTATATAAATATTATACACGCCGTTCTGAAATATCTATTTATAGCTCATTTGTATACAGTGTATTACAATTAGTATAAAATAAAACGTGATTATTATATATATATATTGTAATATGCGTATATATAGAGAAAGCTTTCACAAAATATTTCGGCCAATACGCGTATTATTACTTAAGCGATATAATATAATAATATAATATGTAATGTGAAAGTTTTTTTTCTTCTCAATTTACAAGTTACGGCATACGTATGTTTTTCGCGTGTATAAATATATTTCCGTTTTGTCATCGTCGTCGTTTACGTCCGTTTTTTTTTTAATAAATTCTTATTAAAAGTCATATATTTTTATTTTCTGGAGGGGACGATTCGCACACGATTTTATATACATATAGTTAAAATCTTATTTAAAAAAAAACTAATAGTTTACTAACGGAACACTTATAATAATAATTATTACGCGGTTTGTTGTTATTTTAATTTGATATATAAAAACGAAGAACGAGAGAACACGAACGTTTTGGTTTTCTGGATCTAAACGGAAAGCGCGCGCACATCCGGTTTTTCTCGAATTTTATATAGTATCTCACGAACGGGTTTAACACGTTCTCGACAATTCGTTATTATGTGCGTTATACATTTTACTCGTGAAGTAGGCCTACGACCTGGTTTTTTTTTTCTAAAACAAAAATGAGTTAACAGCACAAAACCCCGTCCCCGATCGAACAGTTCTAGTTTTTCGAATTTTTCTATGTATTTAATACCGAACGCGTCCGAGCCACGTTTAAAGTGGCCAATATGGACTCATAAAAAAAATAGCCCCCCGTTTACGAGTCTAAAGTAATTTTTTCTTTCATTTTCAATAATTACACGCTGTCTGATACCGTTTAAAAATACAAACACCTTATGTTCGCGAATTCAATTAGGTTGCAGCAAAATATTATACAGTGAGTGTATTTAACCCCGTATAACTATTGTGTATTGTGTTCAAAAAAAAAAAAAATTATCTTAAGCTTACATCTATCTGCTATTGGATTTATGTAATTATGTGAAAGCGTTTATGATTCATGACTTACGAAATATATTTCGTACGTCTCGGATAAAAAAAAAACCGTAATGTAAAAAAAAAAAAAAATGTATAATTATGACGTGTTATTAGATTCGTTTAAACCCGGTACCTATTATATGTCGTCTGATCCGACAATTTCTTTGTGGACAAGACTCGCGGAATTTTTCAACACAATTTTTTTTTTGGTCTTCTAATAACCGTTTGATTTGCAGTGATTCCCCCAACTCGATTCAAAAGCCGCGGACCACGCTTGCACGTTTTCGTCGAATACATAATATATATTATACTCTGCAGTCTACTAATTATTGAATAATAACTACAAGAAATAGGTACCTATATAATTAAACGAGCAATACCGTAGTAGATGTCGCGGAAAAATATTTTTAAAAAACTATTAACATTTGCGTACTGATTGAGTAAAAAAAAAAAAAAGTGTTTTAATGAATAGGTCGTACTCCACTTACAAGTTGTGGTATTCTTGGAATGACGCTGTGGCTTAAAGTAAGCCGCATATTTATATAACACAGAATAAAATTTTACTCCCTACACATTAATCGTTAGTTGTATATACAACGCGACATTGTTATTTATTCGTTAATTTTCCAGTTGACAATTTTTTTTTAATTAAAAAATTGTTGTAAATCAAATAAAACCAGTTCTACGACTATTTAAAACAGTTTTCGCATCGCGAATTATGTGAAGTTTTAATAACTCAATAATAATCGAGACGATGCATATTTCTTTCGAAGATTTTTTTATAGCGCGTAAAAAGTATATTGCGGGGACGAGGTCAAGGTTGTGGACGATGGATTCGGATAAAAATGACTAACAGTTATTATTATTATTATACCCATATGACATAAACGTAGGTATACACACATAATATATACGTGCTAGATATACATATTATTATGTAGTCTCGTGATATACAACACTACTATAATATATTGTACCTACTGTTACTCTACGAGACTGTACGTTATACCTAATATGGTCAACACTTACGGACCGGTACGCGTACATTCGGAAATACAACCGAATCTGTGTTAATGGTTACCTATACTATTGTTCCAACTCGAGAGAATAAAATATTCCACGACGACCGGCCACCAACGCGATGGTGTATAGAAGAAAAAAAATGGTCGAGAAATCGAATTGCTTGCAGTATTTAAGACAACGCCAGACGCGAAAAAAAACCCCGATAAAAAATTGTATTATATATATATATATATATATATATATATATATGTAATGGAACGAGGATGATCGTAAAACAGCTATATCGAATAATATCATTGAAGCTGAACTTATTTCTGGAAAGAACAAAGGACACACAGTATTTATACCTAGAATACCACTGATCTCTTCTGAATTACCATTTCAATTTAAAAGATTGCAGTTTCCAGTTAAATTAGCCTTTAGTTTTACAATCAACAAAGCGCAAGGGCAAACTTTAAAATATTGTGGCATCAACCTCAAAGAATTCTGCTTCTCTCACGGTCAGCTATATGTAGCTTGCTCAAGAGTAGGAAATTCGAAAAATTTATATATATATATATATATACCACGGAGAATAAAATGAAAAATGTTGTTTATAAACAAGTAGTGTAAATAATGAGAAAATGTTTTCAATAAATTTTTTTGCTTTTTACGTCATAGTTTATTTTTTTATTTCAACTACCACGTAATCTCATATCAACTCCCGAGCGAAGCCGGGTATCATAGCTAGTATATATATATATATATATGTTTAACTCGGTTTATTTTTATGTGTTTTTCAAACGTTTTAAATAATATACGAGTACAATAAATTATATTTTATTCGAATTCGTCCTAAACATTTGGTATTGGATTTCGAACGAAATGGTTTGAATAATATTATGGCGCGTATTGTTATGTATTCGAAAATTCGGGCTAACGAAAATAAGAGTAGTGCTACGCCGTAAATATTATATAATACGTACAAACGAGTTAGTATTTTTACTATTATTAGCGATAGATTTTCATAAAATATTAAGTGAGTTTTTTCGTTTCCAAAAACCAGTCGTGTTGTCAATATTTTAAGTCTTTAAACACTGCAAATACCGTATAGTATTATAAAACAACGCACGCGAGAATATAATATCTACGAATATTCGTGACGAGATTTCGAGAAAGAATAAAAATTTAACTAAGGAAATTATATAGTAATGTGGTGTCATTTCGACGCATTAAAAACGTATATATATTTAAAAAATAGGTTATTATATGACTGGAAATTTGATTTTTTTTTTTTTTACGTACTCCGAAGGCATTACGTTTATAGTGGACGAATAAGTGACGGTAATTGCAGCAGTCTTTCCAACGCGTCAAAGTGTCTATTTCCTAATTTTAAATTATTATTTTCGCTTAAATTCAACGTCTCATTTAGTTTAAATTCCGTGGATCCGTTCAAATATGTTCGATTTATATTCACCGTAAATTTACGCGTTAAAAGTCTAAACGAAATTCAAAAAACAGTCATATCATATCGGTACATTTCTTCATGAAGGTACCAAAAGTCATAATATTTATATCGATACGGTGTTGTACTGATGACGATATATGTAGTCGTCGCCAATAACGGATTTTTGTATAACGGCAATAATAACACGCGAACCGATAGTTGGTGAATAATAGTTATTGTTATTGTCGGATAAGTACCGAAAACATAACAAAAACTTACGTTCGTTCGTATATACGAGTAATAATAATACCTAATAACATTTGTCGAAACGTTAAACAATTTTAATTTAAAATCATCGCGAAAACGTATATTTTATTAAACCCCGTTTGCTTTCGATACGAATTCGAAGCAAAACTTACCTCCTACACCCCTCCGTTAATATAGGTTTAACGGTTCAGAGGAAGGGTGTTTTTTTAAATAGGTTTAGTCCCCTCGCAATTATTTTTCGCTGTAATCACTGTGCGTTTTTTTGAAATCGATGATCTCGGAGTCCTCTAAAACTATAGATGTGCCATAGACATATAAAATATAATTAGTTTATATGTCTACGAGATGTGCATATTCACACCTGCACGGGTTCAGTCGGTGTTCACGTTGGTTTTTTGTTTTGTTTTATTATAATTAAATATGTACAAAAAAAAAAATAAATAAAATATCGCGTTCGAGTTAAACGGCGGTAAACTTCGACCCCGATCTAATCGCATATGGCGTCCGAGGGAGTAGAAACTGACGGAGGGATCACAATATTATTTTTGAATTTTTTTTTTTTATAAACAATAGTTTTTTTTATATATAAAATGTTCAAATTAAAATACTCAATATATTCCTAAGACACGCATCGTTTTGCACAAAATATTCTCTATCCTCGAACATACGTATACGTTTTTTTTTATGCGCTAAAACTGATTCGTATATCAGTTCTCGTAGGAAAATGAAGCTGGTCCAATTGGAGCTGCACGAGTAAAAAAGTATCCGCTATCTCCAACCATAAGCATCTCAATATGAACAACGCCGCGAACAGCAAAAGCGCACTATTAATAAAATATGCGAATAATAATTTATACAAGTTACATACTGTTCGCGCTAGTAGTAAAGTCCAGTTCTCTCTCTTTTGTATTCAATCCTCAGATTGGTTAGGTAGCAATTCTCCATTCTTCCCTGTTGTTCTCTTTGTTTCTCGGTAAGAATTACACCCTTGGTCCTTCATTATTTGTTGCATACGCTCCATTCGTGCAGGTCTTTCCCTATACAGAATTTTTACCTTCTACGCAGCCTTATTCTGTAATTAATCCCAGCGACCCACCGTGTCTCATTACATGTCCAATCCATTCATTTCATGGCACTACTCCATAAAGTTCTTTTCTCACACATCCTTTCTAATACTCGCTCATTATAGTTACCATATCCGTCCAACTTATTTTAAGCATCCTTCTGTAACACCACGTCTCAAAGGCTTCTATTCTTCTCTGTTCTACCTCAGCAATCGTCCGCGTTTCGCTGCCGTACAGCTCTATCCTCCATACGTATATGTCTTCAGAAGATTTCTCCTGGTGTGTATGGTCGATATTTCTTGAAGTAAAAAGTCCTCGTTTATTGTTAAAAGCTATCTCATAATATAGCTTGGCGTATTCGCTTTATTATTTCCCCTTCGTCCATCTTCGCTTATTATGCTTCCCGAGTATGCGAACTCTTCTGCTCGCTCAATTTCTTGGTTATTTCACAGATGTATTCTTGCCCTAAAATTCAGCTAGCATAATAAAATCGACGACGAAACATTGTTTTGTAGAACGCGATACGAAAACAAATTTAACAAAAATACTCGTGCCTATATATATTATAATACGCATATTACGTGTGCTTTTAATACTTTGTATACGACTGGACTTGTATATGTGTACGGAGAAAAATATAATATCTGAGAACGTATACGTTTATTTTTTTTTATCGTATATCCCAAAGGAAGACGCGCGCCGTTTATAATAATCACGCGAAATTGCGTAACGCCACGCGGTGTACGTGCTGTTGCCGTAGCCGCCGCTGCTGCTGCGTGTATAATATGCCGGACGTTCCGATATAATACTTTCACACGGTGTTGTACATCATAGTAAATAGGTGTACCTACGTAATTACAATTTGATCCGTATAGATCCGTAGAGATATATCCGCACACGGAACGAAGATTATTATTAATGTGAATGGTTTTTAAAAAAAAAAAAAAGAATTATCCGCGGCTGTAGTACGTTGAAGACAGTGGTGTATTTACGGGGGGGTCCAGGGGTACTGGACCCCCCCCCCAGAACCAAAAAAAAAAAGATTATCCAAAGGTATTTTTTATTAAATACCTTATATCAATATATCCTGTTGGAATTTTCAAAAAAAAAAAAAATTTGGAGCCCCCCAGAAAAAAGTTGAAAATACGCCACTGGTTGAAGATATTATTACACAGGTACCGATCATATTTACAGATTTATTCGGTAATTTTCGAATAATTTTTTTTTTCTTGTAATAATCACGGTTTTTACAAATATTCGAATACTCGCGCCGTTATATACGCGCGTTACCTTCAAACGTTTCTCGGGAGGGGATTTTTATTTAAATTTTATTGGTAAAATACACAACGTGACAGTAGTGTTTCCCCCCACCATACTCTCTCGAAACGGTTCAATTTTTCATGAAAAATGTAATTCGCGTATCTAAGTCCCTTGTATTTCTACACACGTCCATTATCGAAATCGGGTTAATTCGATTTTCGGTCTCTATTTTTTTTTTCTTCGCCCGCGTGTGTAACGATACAATTTCACTGAATCGTCACTGTCTCTTCGTATTTTACCTTAGTAGGCAAAAACACAGTGGCGCGAGCACGAGACCATATACGCCTTCGTATAACGTATATTTTTAATCAGTACCGAGTTGGAGTCTGACAGAGCTAGCAGAAACGTCTAGTCTCTTAACAGTAATATAATTAATTTATATTTGTACGTTTTAATTTGAACGTGAAAAACCACACTTACAGTACCGTTACCTATATTTTGTCAATTTATTATATAACCAACCGCTAGGACTCGTGGTCCGCTTCACCTGTGGAAAGAGACCAATCAACGTCGTACTACTCAGGTGATAGTGTATAATTTATATATCGTTTATTTATTTAATTTGTTTAAATAGACTATTTCGTTGTTAAGATCGTGTTTGCTACTGTGTAGGGAGACAATCGCAGGTCATAGTTTCTAGGACCTGTTAAATATAAATTAGAAAACTCTATTTATATCGTTCCGACGACCCGGTGCAAAAGACCGGTCAGTGTAGTATGAAATAGCCAGCCGACTACTCCTTAACTGGATAGGAATGGGTATAAATATCGACCACCCTTTCGGAACGCTGAGAGCGCGGCGGAAGAGATGCGTTACACGTGTAAATAGCTTTAATATGTACGTATTTATAATTGTTTTTCAAAATCGCTACGCTCGTCGTCAATTACACGGGCGAAACGTCGCGTAAATTGAAATGCTGGAAATAATATATTATAGAAATTATCACATCTTACCCTGTTAACCATAAAATATATATATATAATATCCAATGTCGAGCAGCGGATAAATCCTAGGAGAAAAAAACACCACTACAGTGTACGACAAATACGGTCACAAATGGAAAACTCGAGATTTAATTTGCTATTTATAATAGAATTTCGACTGTTTATATAGGGAAAAAAGAACCTGTTATAATGAATTTTTTTCGTCAGATAGACGTTAAAAAATTAACAAAAATCACGAAAATGAATCGCGCGTCGAAAATTCGTCCACCTGTATACGTAAATCGCGATACGGAAGGGGAACTCGTTTATTTATAATAATTAACTTATCGTCGACCCATTTATATAAAGCATACGCGCAATTTTATAAATAACACGTTATATTCATTTTGGCTTGTTTCGCTGAATGAAATCGAATTTTCTAGACAATGAATCGTTATCGGTTAGGATATTATATTATACATTTATACGCTGTTTATATGTACTGCAGGGTGATCTGCAGTATATATAAATAAAGAATAACTTTTCGAGTGATTTTTGAAAACAGATTTGAATTCGTCGTGAAGTCTACTTATTGAGATCGATTTTCCCAGAATTTCTTTATTTTTCTCTCATAAGAACACTCCAAAATTATTTTAAACTAAAAAAAAAAGTTCTAATACTCAATTTTTAAGGATCTTAAGATAAAAAAAAAAATATTAAAAATATAGTCGATCTATATATATATAGTGAAATTCACGAGACGAATTCGAATCAGTTTCCAGAATCCTATTAGATTCGCATCACTAGATCGAAGTGTACCTGGAAGTAGGAGTCTATTTCGTATACGCGCAAGACAAAAATACCAGATTCCAATCCCTTTAAGGACGATTAAAATAGTCTTTCGTAAATATAACTCGGCAGGATTATATCGCGCGTCTATTACAACAAGCGTATATACAACCGCGACGATTACAGTACAATAAAATAATAAAAAGCTATTTACAGTTCGTTTTGTATTGTGTTCGCATATATCATCGCGGTTTAAACTACAACGTAGTGGTCACAAATGGCGATTACATAACGTCGGTCGTATGTCTACGGAGGAAAAAAAACGAACGCGCAGGAGTGAAGAGATCTATATACTTTAGGAAAAATTTCTTGAAATTCGCCGAGAAAGTGTAGTAAAAACAGACGCCATCGCAACCGCAGTCGAAGAGAATTTTGGAACAACACGCGAAATATATTATTACACTTTTGCTGAGAAACTATTCCGTTGTTTAGAATCGTTGTGCGAATCGTCTTCGCCAGTCGCGGAAATAATATTATTACGCGTCGTATTAATAATAATACGAACTGCAGGACAACGGTATTGTGGTTATACCTTCTCATCGTTATACACCGAAGTGCTGGTCCTGCGTTTGTAATTTTTTACTTTCTTAAATCGATCTATATTGTTTGATCGGCTGACCTCTAATAACCGAGATCCCGCCACACAGAGAGCAAAAAAAACGATATTTCTCTCTATATATATATATATATATATATATACTCTTAAATCGTAAATGCAAATCTTAAATTTGCAGGTTTTTACAACGCATCTCTTTTCCCCCCTGCCGAGCAGTAGATTTATAAACATCGTATACGCCCGCAATGTATTATTTTATTATTTCGTTCGCAGACTAAGCGCATGAGTACTATTTGCTCATTACAGACACCATTGAAATACTACTCGACTTATATTGATCGTATATAAATATACGTACAACTCGACGTTCGTGTACCGTCTAGTACTCTTAAAACTACGAGTGATTCGTATATATATATGCATACAGAAATTACCATCAGAACACCGGGAGAACGCTGGTCTTGACTGAAATTATATAATCGTATAGGTTTCGATATCGTAAATAATTGACAAATTGTTATAATTATCGATTTCAATTTATCGGAATTTAACAATAATTTTCTGTACGCTGTTCAGTTTAAGAGTATACCGGACGGCGGACGAAAATTGATTCATTTCGCGCAGGCGAGGTTCTATCGGTATTCCGATTGGCGGAAACCGTCGTGGGCCGACCGCTGCCGACAGCAACAGCCAATGACAGAACAGTTATTAGCCGTCTGGGGGGACAACAGCCAATGACAGAGTAGCTATTAGCCGCCTGGGGGTCTCGGAGCATAGCTCCGGCTTTCAATTCAACGCGCGCGTACCGGTGTACTCTTAAACCGAATAGCGTATAATATGTGTATACAAATAACGCGAAAATTATGCGGCGCGCAGTGACATTCAAAGTGTACAAAAACCGAACGAACAGTCGTTTTCAAATGATCAATGTTGTGTAGAGAAAAAAAAAATTACTTAAACAGTATAATAAATCGTGATCGAATTCGTCAATGCTTACAGCGTGACGGAATATTAATCGTCAGCGTTTTGGTGCGAAAACGGGTCGATCTTAAAATAGCGCGAAGTCACTGCAGCCATACTCTGCAGTTGCCCTTTTAATCGAAACGGAGAAAATGTTTTCACCGAAACCTGAACCGCCGCGTACACGACGAACGGTGCCATTTCGTGTATTAAACAAAATTTTAATAACGCAAACAACATCCGCGTATCTATAATATATACTCGTATATATATATATATATACGTATGATGTCACTATTATTATTATTATTAATATTGAAAGTTATGATCTAACCGGCGAATGATGTTTCGGTTGTGTTACTGGAAAACGTTTACGATTTATTTTGTATACGCTCGTTTTACCGAGTACTCGCGTACCTACTGCAATAAATTATACTGCGCTGCCTCGCGCGATCGTTTTATCGAATTTTTAATAAAAAAAAAAAACAGCGGTTATATTCGGTGTTGTTGGTATCGCTCAAGTGCGAATCACTCGGGAGAAAATTTTTTTTTATATTACTTTATATATATATATACAAATCTGCAGGCAACGCGATAAATCGTTGCGTTCGATAAAAACGATTCTGAACGGAGTTTCGGTAATACGTTGTCGAAAAATTTAAAATTGTAAAAAAAAAGAAAATTGTGACTTTTTTTAAAAATATTAACTGTTTGTCGGCTTGTATCGTTGTATATATGATTTTCAAACCAAAAAAAATTACCCAGTTTTATGACTCGAACACAGCTCGACGTCTAATAATTGCTGCTATAAATAGCTTTAAAAATTTGGAAGAAATTTTTTTTTCCACGTATATACATTGCGCAAAGTCGGTGTAAATCTCAAGACAATTATTCTCGAAATACTGGAGATACGTATAATAATATTGAATTTCGACGAAATCGCCTTTTTTTATACACACGGTTTTTTTTTTTTTTGTAGTTTAAAAACTATTTTGAAATAAATAGGAGTGACCCCAGCGAAATTTGCTACCGAAAAATGCAGGGTACGCGTATACAGTGTAACGATCGGAGCACTCCTATTATTCTACTCGTATAATCGAAAAGTCGTAGTGGCGCGGAAAAATAAAATAAACGTCGTCGCAAAACCGCGGATAGGTTCGCTCAGAATCAAAAAAAATAATCAGAAAAAATCTTTACACGCCGTCACAAAGTCAAACTGACGTACTCCCGCGCAATGAACACCGTATATTTCAACGTCGTACCCACGATTTTTAACCGGAGCGATGGAATTATGTAAATTTCAATTTTTTAATTAAATCTTTACGGCCGATTGTGTTGAAACGCGCGTTATAATATTATAGAAACTTCGTCGTCGCATTCGTCAATCTACTACTATTACTGAGCGGGAGTGGTTTTTAAATATTATTATAATAATTCAACGCGTTGAAACGCGAAATTAATTGCGCTTTATTGAATTACGATTATGACTGCCACTATATATATAATAATATTATTGACTGCGCGTAGAAATCGTTTACGTATAAATTCATATCCCAACACCGTTAAAAATATATTATTATTATTATCATTATAACACGCGCGCTTATAATTGCGTAATGTTATACACACGTCGCGTGCTTACGGCCATTATTTCGTATTGCTTTTACTTTTACAATCCGATACGGGGTATATATGTACATATATGTCCGCTGTGTATGTAAGTTTAAATCGAATTCTTTTTTTTTTTTATTACGTGTAAAAAAATAAAAAAAAATATTATGTTCGTTACTCGCGTATTGTGTTTTAGCTTAAACGTTTGTATTACATATAGGTGCCCTGGCCATAGGCGTGCGCACAGGGTGTGCCGGGTATGCTGCAACGACACACCCCACGCGGCCCGTGGTTTTTTTTATACGACTGTATGGCGACTAATTCGTTTTTCACTAAGTGCGATATTTAGCCTGCCAAGTGTTAATTTTATTATGGGTAATTCTAATACATATAAAGAAGAAAAAAATAAAAGAAAAAAGATGCTTACGCTGAATCGTACGTTACAAGAAATATATTATAATTCATTCGTGAATACGAAAAAAACAACGATTTAAAAAATCTCTATAAATTGAACTGCTGTCGGCCGACAAAGTACATACAATATTTAACCACGATATGACAATAAATAACAATAAAAATTAAAACAAACCAAAAACTATTTGAATTTGTCGATAACAATAATATAAGCAATAAGACATTAAATGGTACGATTACACCTGATATATCGGCGTTTACAATATTTAATAACGGCAACTGCAAAACCAATGAAACACCGGGATCCAAGACTTTGAGCAGCAACACAAAACGAACGTCAACACAGTGGCGGTTTTTAGGGGGGGGCGATGGGGGCGATCGCCCCCCCCTGGACGTTACTTTTACACATAATACGTATGCATACAAATAACTATTTGATTTTTTTTCTCTATAGTAATAAAACTCAGACAATTACTATTGCTATTGGTTTTACAAGGATGTTAATTTTTATTAGAAAGAATGCTCGAATGATCTCATTATGTGTTAAGTTCCGGTAGAAAATTGTCATCTAGTTTGTATTTTATTTGAAACGTTTTTGAATTTTCTCAATATAGTTTCCTTTTATGTGTAATTATCAAATGAACCCATACAATTGAAAAAAAACCATACTATCTCAATATAGTTTTTAAAAGCAGTACAAAAAATTACTAAAATAATGGTCCAAGATTCTTGAAATTTACACCGAATATGTGTGTGTGTGTGTGTGTGTGTGTGTGTGTAAAAATGTCATTCGATTCCGGGCTGTTATTAGCAATAATTATTAGATGTTGAGCTATTTAAGTCGTAAAATGAGGAAATTTTTTGTTTTAAGGGCTGCAAATTGTATACATGAGTCCTACGTTATTTCAACTATATATTCAAAAAATCTTGAAAATCATAAGTCACAATTTATTTTGTTTATTAGTCGCTACTGTAAATTTTTTGACAAATAAGTGCAATATTACACCGGAGCTCCACTCAGAATCGATTTATTGAATGCAATAATGTATAATTACTTTCAAATGTATAGTAATAACAAAATTCTGAAACGTTATCTAAGTAATTCCCCCTTAGCAACATCCACAACTCCCTCGGCTCATTATCACATTCTTTTTAGCCCATCAATAAAAAATAGTCGCTCGTATGCGACGTCATAATATTAGTAAAATATCGAAAATAGTTTCATTACGAAATATTTTACTCTAATTGTGTTTTTAATTATTATAAAATAATAATAATAATAATAATAATATTTAGTCTAATTCATTGCTCGATGGCTGAGATGCTTTAGCACATAATTAAATTTTTTTGTTAGTTCAAATTATCTATATTTTAAATAAACACACAAAAATTAATATTATTGTGACAAAAAGTAAAAAAATTCAAAAACAATAGCATAAGTCATCTTCACTATCACAAATCTCGAAAAATTGTATTTTGAAATTTACATATTTATGCATAATTTGTCACATTTGTCTATATTTTATTTAATCAGTGAAGCTAATGCCCGATTCCGCAATTTGAGGAGTAATAGCGGTGCATTAGCGGAAATCGGGTTAAATTATTGGAGGTTTAAGTCGCTATAAGACAGTATACTAAATTGCCATTGAAAAAAATTTTTTCTCGCTTCGCTCGATATATGTCTATATATAAATACATTTAAATATTATTATAATAATTTTTCAAACCATTTTTGAGGGGGCTAACTAAACTTTTAGGGGGCGAAGCCCCAAGCCCCATTGTCTGCCAATGTACTAAACTACACTAGAGATACACATGTGAGGAGGGGTTTGATATTTTAAATCGCCCCCCCCTAAAAGTTTCGTCAAAACCGCCACTGCGTCAACACGACGTGGTAAAAATTACGCACCTTACTACCGTACTATAAAACACAATGTTTCGTTCAACAACACGATGAACACGGTCGTCGGTAGACACGTAAACGATTCCGAGGTGACATATACTCGGCGCGCGGACACACGCAATCGCGACAACGGTCCGGCGGCTACTGTCCCAATATTAATAAGTCGATAATTATAATTTATACTACAATTATCATTGTGACCCATAATATTTATATGATGTCACCGCTACAAATATATATATATATGTGCTGGATAAAAGTTCGAACAACGACTTTAATCATTACGTTTGACATACCGAAATGTGCTGACGCCTATCGTCTCTCATGAGATACGAACAAATCACCCGATAAAATAAACCGACCGGCGACCGCTGACTGCGTCATACTACTTATCATCACTGCCCGACGGTCAATTAATCAACAATACGTTCGGCTCAAGAACGATTAGAATCACTCTTGTTTTTTATTTGTTGACCGAAAATCAATTGATTTCAATATAGCGTTGTTGAAGAATAATTTAAAGTACTCATTCGCCTATCCAAAAAAAAAAACGTTATTTTATACGTTCGTAATTGTTTCAATTGTTTTTAATTTAGCACCACGTAAACAGTACAGACACCTGGTGTAATTGTTTTTTTTTTCTCTCTCGAAAACGTCAGTGTAAATTGTTTTTTAGACGGATTCGTTATTACGTTTGTGGATTTTAGGTTGTGCGATTATAACCCCCGTAGTTTTATAGATAATAAAACCATACATAGGCTGGCGCGCCCGCGAGCACCACCGCCGTAGCAGCGAAACGTGTACGTATATAAACGTTAGGGAAAATATTTTCAATTTTTTTTTTTTACTTTTGATCGCTTTTGTACAAACAAATACGAATCAATTTATATTAAAAAAAAAATGTATTTGAATTGCTTTTACCCGTCTGGGATTCAGATACCGGGCTGTGTTAAACAATCACAAACTCGAACAATTCACTCATTCCACTACTCTGCGTCTAATAACCTCTGCCTCCTGATACGTTTCCAATACGTCACAAAGACCATCAACAAAATTGCTCGCATCCATTACGAAAAAGTCCACATCAATAACTTAGCCAATCATTCCAACCCACTTATTTCCATTCCAAGGTAGTGAAAACATCCCCGACAATCCCCCTCATCCGCCCGTCGATTAAAAACACACTGGTGTAGAGGAGATCAATTAAATAACACTATTCTGATGGTTGTGTCACTGGACAGCCCTACCTCCTCATAATATCTAAGTCATGTAAATTATGTAAAAAATTTTTTAAAAATCACATTTGCTTATTATATATATACGAGTATATGCTACGGATTATAAATATATTCTATTTTAATTTTTACGAAGAAAATTGCTTATACAATTTAATATTATTTAATAATGTGAACTCGCCAAAGATATATTTTTAACAATACAATAATATACTGGGCATATCGGATATACAAAATTATAATAATATTATTACGTAAAAACGCGTATACTCGATTTGTATTTTCGTTTTATGGCCCAGCTATCCATCACGTATATCGCGTTTCAGTTAATGTATACTGTATAATATATATATAATAACGTATGAGACGAGTAGATTTCTCGATCTTCCGCCGCGATAAATATACGCTACACGACTCGCGGTCATCACCCCGACGACACTATATTATATTTATACGCAAACGCCATGCAGAAATATTGTATAACGATTTTTTTTTATTTAATTATCTTTTAATTAACGTATACGATCTATACGATCTACGACGAATATATATATATATATATATAATATATATATGTAAACGCGTGTGTCGGATTAAAGGGAACGGGAGCATAATATATAGTTTGGTCGGTTTAAAATCATATTCTGAGTACAACAATATATTGGTCATTTTTTTTTTTTTTAATACAAAAATATTTCGTTTTAAGACCGAAAAACGCGTATTTTCTCGTGGAAAATAATACTTTTTGATTTTCGGTAGTAGTTTAAATTTAACGAGAGTAAATATAATTTTTTTCTTTTTATTATTATTAATCGTTGGTAAAATTTTTTTTTGGTCTTAAAATTTTAATAATTTACGGCGGTTTATAAGAAGAACAATTTTTTTTTTTTGTTTGCCACCGAACAAATATACTGGACCTCTGTATATTATATTATACGGATGACTTGATCCTTGCTCGTATATGTAACACGATATATAATATTATTAACACGTGTACGAGGTAATTTGGAAAAAAAAATTCGTTTTCGACACTCATTATATTATTATCGCGTCGTCGTCGATAGTACTGCTTATATTACTGCATACGCGGATAAAATGAGAGACGCGCTCTCTCGAACTCTTTTTGACCGAAATTATCTAATAATAATCGGCAAAAATCCTACAGACGGGCGTATCCTCCGGACGGCACGTCCCTTATAATTATCATCATACACATTACGTCTTATTTTCATAACCACGAGTTTGGATTTTTTTTTTCTTATTTTTTACACGTCGCGTTATGTAACGACGACGCTATATCCTTCTACTTTTACGCGCGCGTGCTCCAGAGAATCATGATAGCTTCCAGCTGTACAGGAAGTGCACTCGCGGGGTCTTCGGCGGCAGCGGTGTAGAGAGAGAGAGAGAGAGAAATAACACTTTTATTTTTTTTTTCTTTATAAAAAAAAAAAAGTAAAAAATACCGTCCGCATCGTTCGCTTCGTGTGTATATATTATAATGACGTAATTCGTATTTTTCAAAAACGCCCCCCGGGTTACTTCTCTCGACGGTCGTCACTGCAGATTGATCAGTGAAATTGTATAACATATTACATATATATATAGTTAGGTTTTTTTTTCTTCAAGAGAAACTCCCCCCTAATAACGTAAAGATAAAAACACGTCGCTTTCAATATACTTAGTATATATCGTTGAAATTAAAATCAAATTTAAAAAAAAAAAAACTAGATAATCCTATAAATTGTCTTTACCATAAAAAAAAAAATTAGACTTAGAAATATTTTAACGTTTATACATATACATAAAAAAAAAAAATGGTAACGTGTAAATTTTTGTAATTCAAACATATACTTGGCTCGCAGTTAACGCGTATATAATTTATATTATATTCTACTCTTGTTAAAATAATAACATTGTATTACGCAACTTCCTGGGTAACAAAAAAAAACTTATTTTCCACCAATACAATAATATACGTATACTTTCCAACTTCTTAAAAATCACACCGGTCAAAATACATTAAAAAGTATTTCTAATTCTAATCCTGGCATCGATTTTACGACTAATGCCGTTATAAAATAAAATAATTAAACTGCAAAAACGATAGCATTTCCATTGATTTATAACCAAAAAATAATTTCAACCGGAACATCATTTTATATATTATAATAAAAACGCTCGTTTTTTTTTTTTCTAATCTCCACGTTTATTTTCCACGAATTGATCGATGATAGGTGTAATAATAGTGCGTGATTTCGTCCACAGACAGACATTATACGACCGTTTTCTCGTAATATTTGTAGAAAGTTAAATTTATCGCACTTATTGTAACGTAATCGAGAAGTATCAATATTTATGAAGATTTATTATATATGTATGATATTATGGTTTCGCATAGACGACATGAGTTGCCAACTTTTATTCTCGACCACGTCGTATCAATAAGTACGCGTTATGTAAAACAAAAAAAATTTCTTAAATTCTTATAATACGTGCAGGAATATATTTTCACGGTGTGCGATGGGTACAGTTTCTTTAAAATTGTATTCAATACCGATTTTTAATAATTATTTTTTTAAGTAATACTCATCATTTCAATACGACAGTATAGTGACAAATATCGCAGTCATTCAATCAATTATTATAATAAAAAAAACACCGACAACAACAAATTACCTGCAAACCGCAGTTATCTCACAATATTATTTAATTATATTTGAATTCGTATAATAATTTGAATAATAATTGGTTCGTCGGTATTTCTCGCCAAACCACACCCCGTTACAGACGATTAATATATTTCTATTAGATAACACACACACACACGCATATGTATATATACATAAGTACTCGTATCGTAACGAAATAAAACGAAAACAGTATAGAAAAAATTAAAAATTATATTATATTCATATTTATAACGTACACGTCCTACTAATGTTTTGTTACACAAATATGTCCTTGGGGGAAATTTCATCTCCTTTGGCATTCTTCGAGCGACTCGTGGTCGAGTATTATAATATCGTATAATATACATTATATGCAGTGTATATAGAAACGACCTTGCCAGTGAAAGTTGTCGCAATGCATCAACATCAAAGAGACGATAAAATATATACGTATAATATTATTAAAGGGTTACCGCATAACTCTTCGGAGCTTAAATCGAGACACTTCTCCGCGTCGTTATTGGAAAATAAAAGGAATATTATTTATAGGAACACAACACCATCAAGTTAAATCAGTGCGTTATGTTAGCTGATCGATGATTTTTTTATTATGACATCTCGTTATAAAAGCCGCACATCCGCGCGCAACGTAAAATACAGCCGCACAATACCTACTGGAACCGTATACTCGTATATAAGAATCAGGACATTTTCTAAACCTCTCGGGACGAGATATAAAAATTAAGGACTGTACTGCCGAAATCAGGACGTACGGTAACCCAATTTATATTAAACGTAATAAGTTTTTTGCCATTTTTAACGATTTTTTTTTTTTATAAATAACGTACGCGAAATAAAACTAACACATATAAATAGTGTTTAAAAAATGAAAAAAAATTATTTAACTTTTTCGTACTATTATCACCTTTTTTTTGTGCCCGCGTATTTTTTTTTTTTTAATGTAATCATCATAAATTTTCCCGTGTATTTCAATTTGTTCGATTTTTATTTTGTACTTTTCTCGTTGAGTATTTTTTTTTTTTTGTATTTGAAACTTGGTTAAAAAAATTAGTTACAATAATTAATAAATTATACAATATATTATAAAATATACATATATATATATATATATAAATACAATTCAATTAAACTAAATACCGTACTAAACAGGTATTAAATTTTAAAGCCAGTCTGGTTAAAAAAAGGAAATAGTGGGAAGAACGATAGGGGGTAATTGTGAGCAAAGAATGGATTGAAAATTAAAAGGGACATTTTGTCTATTGATTAGCGTGGACAGATTTTTGCGTTGAGCCTTTAAGGAAGGGCACTGGAATAGGATGTGGGAAATCTCGTTGAGTATTATTTATTCTTTATCACTATATATAATATATAATATTATATATACATAATACCTTGGTATGTACAGCAAATGCGACGATTTTTAGACGAAACCGCGGTAATAAATAAACAAATTTAATACAACTCTTTTTTATTTATATATATATATATATATATATATATAATAAAAATAAATACATAAATTTATTGTATTATGTAAATACCCGTAAGACATATTTTCTATATCCGAATATTCGAGAGTAAAAGGAAATAAATTACTGCGCGGATGAGTGTATATATTCAACATCGAATTATCCATTAGCGCACGCCCATAAATGCTTAGTCATAAACAAATAAATAATTTCAACCGGTGATCTAAGTGATTCGGCCGTGTTGTTATTCAAATGCGTATAAATCTTGCGGTCAGTGTACAATAGTGATGCTGCAGTAGAATTTATGTTATATTTCAGCTTTAATGTCGAAACTCACAAATGGTCGGATTACTATACAATTTCTGTATAATAATAAATAGATCTCGACATCATGCGTTATACGCGTTAAGGAAGCAAATTGTTATTCGGTTTTTACTGCGACAATTTGCAAAAAAAAAGTGCCGGTAAAATAGATATTAACATAAAAATTGATATTCATAAATATTATGATAAACTAATAATACAGGAAACACAGAATTTTATTTAAATTGGAAAAATTAACGATAAACCCTTTGGATTCGATAAAAACGATTCTCAGCGGAATTTCGGCGTAATACATTATTGTATTATAATTTATATAATAATAACGAATTTTGGCAGAATCACGTTTTTACCGTTTTTAACACAATTTTGTGTGCAGCGTTTAAAAACTATTGAGAAAATGTAGTGTTTTTTTTTACAAATTTTCCAAATTTCGTTTTGAATTTGCCGACAAAAAAAAAAATCGAAAACCGTTTAAAATAAAATTAGTATCGAGGTCGTCCGAGCACATTGTTTCTAGACGATAATTTTGTAAAAACAGAAAATAAAATGATCTTCTTATTATTCGGTTTTTAAAGGCCATTTATCTGCTCTGCACAGCTCCTTCCGTTCCTCTCTGTATAATAATTATTCGCGATTTTTTTTCCCTGCGAAAAACCGATCGCTCCGTTATAGCGAGAATCTCTTAAAAAAATCACGTATAAAAAAAAATGGAGTTTAATAAATTATCTAAATAGAAATCATATTTTGTTCTACGGTATACCGTTTTAGGAACGCCAATATTAGGTATTATATAATAAAGAACGCCGGTGTTTACGTACTGGAAATACACATATATACTAGTCGGATTATGTAATTTTTTTTTTTTTTTTTACTTTTCGCGTTAAAAAAACAACATAATAATAATAATAATAAATAAAGTTCACTTTTGAGTTATATTATAATAATTCGTAATACAATAATAATATTATATTATTTATATTAATTATAATTATTCGTACAATAAAGCGATATACTTTTTTCTTTTTCGGGGACAACTTATACGGAAACGGGAAAGAATTCGTGTTTTATAAAATGACATAACTGCAATAATAATAATAATAATAATAACGCAATGCGGTCACGTCGTACCACTGCAGCCGATGATAATATTAAACAAACACGCGCGGCTTGGCAAACGTCTGCCGGTCGTGGTAACGGCGACTTCCCCGCGCCGATTTTATACGTTATTATATTGAGAGAAAGCGGTCAAACTATATTAATAATAATAATAATAATAATAATAATAATAATAATAATAATAATAATAATAATACAGCAGAGGCGGTGGTGGTAATATATATAATATGTACGAGTCGTACAACTGCTCACGGTCATGAATATCAATTGGCCGCATTCTCAAATGGGAAATGATATCTTGGTACGATCAGTGTCGATTTCCTCGTGTATTATAGTACAGGACCCCTGTACACGCACACACACACACACACACACACACACCTATAATATATACGACGGTATACATTTCGCAATACAATCGTTATAATATTATATTGTTGTTACACTTGCAGCGAAATTGCTAAAGAAATCGAGACTAATACACTGGCTCGGCACCTGAACGGTCGTGTCCATTGTCCCTGCTTCCCCCGTTCGTCGTTTTATTGTGCGCGGAAGCCCATAAAAAAAAAAAAAATGTTATTTAATATAACCCGTTTGCAAATATTACGAATTGTATTCAACAATGCATGCGTGTACGTGTGTAGTAGCAGCAGCTGTATTTTTGTTACTATAAAATATAATATTTTAATTCTCAATTACGTTTTGGCGTGGACACATTTTTTCGCGTTATGCCTACCTCAACGACCAGCAAAAACATTATAATACACGGGCTTTCGATATTTTCGCGCTTCGTATCGAAAAGCGTCGCGCAACACTTTGGGCCGGTATTTCAAACGTGATTTATCTTGGGTTTAAGTTAGATCAAAACTACGATTAAGATGAACATTGAAAAGCGAACGAATAGTTCATTTCGATCTTCCGCTTGGCTGAGATTAGAAAAAAAAAAGAGTATATTTTATTTTTTGTTCCGTGATTAACCGGCATTGTGTTACAGCATTAAACAAAATTATTCGCTCCGACGTCACTGCGTATGATTTTTTAAAAAAATATATTATTATTTAATTATTTAAAAATGCGAAGACAAAATATTATTCTTTAATGAATGATAATTTTTTTTTTTTTACAATTCATTCTTACCTTTTAGTAGGACCGTCCAATTTTTTAATGCAATCAGGTCCAGTACAGTACTTATACGCACATCGTTTAGCCTAAATATAAAATTCATTTTCACCCCGTTCAACGAAACGGTTTCCGTTCGATTGCGATATGTTTTCTCGACTGCCCGAGTCTATACTCACAAATTCTACTGTAAATTCATCATCACTTGAACTCGACGATAAAGTATCCCATAATTATAATATTATGAAATAATACGGAACAATTGAATTGCGTATTAATTGTAAAACGCGCGATTGTACCACAAATATCGTACGTATATACGTGGCCCGGAAATCTATTCGGCTTCCTTCAAATCGTATCGAATCCAATAATTAATGTCTCGCGACTTTTGTCACTCGTTATTGTGTGTTGCTTACACTTTCTACGCTGCACAGACGATTTAAATACGAATTTCGTGTCGGGCCGTCTCGTGAGGAGTACTCGAACTGTACGTGGCGAATACGATGCGGAAGGTATACGGAAAACAAGAGCTCGTCAAACCGTGTTGCGCCTGCACCGCGTCGTCTCCGTGATAAATACGCGTATTATTACTTTATTAAATATTCTTGAAAATCCAACACTATTTTACCGATTACGTATACCGGCTGCCTAAAGAAGTTTTTCCGGTCTTAAACGCATTTCGCACGAAACTCCGCTGGAAATATTTACGAAATATTATTATGTCTAACTCGTATCTATCATAATTCATAAATATAAATAGCCCGTGCCATATCGGAAGAAAGTCGTTTTGAATATTTTTTTTTTTTTTTTGTACGACGTTAATGCGTTAAAAACTTTAAAACTCTATATACTTTTTTTTTTAACGAAATCGCGTTTTTATATAATTTTTCTGTGACGCGTTTACAAAATATAATATTATATACTGATGGGAAAATCGAAAAATTCACTCACTAAACCTAAACAGTATCGCGCGGGACTATTATTCACTATACCGGATTGCTATTAAACGTGTAACGAACGGACGTTAACACTATTATATATTATTATATCCTTCGAGTGTCAAAGAGTTGTACGCAGAAAATGTAAAAAAAATTATAAATAAACGTCATTGTAAAACCATACTAATAGGTTACCACTGTAATATATATATATATACAAACTAACCGTTCGTTTTACGAAATGATAACACTCGTTTCGAACAAAACACACTATTGTGTTGTTATTATTATTGTTATTATGCCTATTCAAACGTGTTATATTAAAACCGATTATATAAGAAGAACAGCGCTTTTGATTTCTATTCGCTGCGGCACGCCGCCGGCGCGTATAATGATTATTTCTTCCATTCGACTGCGCGTGATCGGCGGTTAAACGAAATAATAGTATCGTTAAACTAACTTAGCAGAAAAAATTTTAAAAATTCTACACTCAAATCTAATAATTGATTTGCCTAAAAACGTTTTCACCTACTCGTGCGTGTGTATATACTAAATTATAAGGAGTAATTTTACGGTAAAAAAAAAACTTATTCTCCGTATATATTCGTGTATATTCTTACACTGAAAACCGATCGTATTGATTTTAGATTTATTTTATTTTAAAAAAAGCCAAGCACTCTCTCCGGCATTTGTAAAAAACGAATAAACGTTTTTTTTTTCGAGGGGAGGAGGCAATTAAAAACCGTTTTTATACGACTCGAATACGAAATATGTACTTTTCTAACAGGCTATATATAACATACTCCAAAAGTGTATTCTAAACATATAAACATGGTATACGTGTGTATAACTTGTTTTTATCATTTTACATAATATTTCAAAATAAAGTGATGGCAGAAAACTCGTAGGAATTAAAAGAGAGATTTATAGAAATCCAAAATGCCACACAAAAGTCCTAACGGACCTCAAACCGATATGTACGACGCTTATGCAAATTTCGTTTCGAGAATAATATTCTAATAAACTATACTGCGGTAGACGTAAATATTTTGTACTCAAGAAGATTGAAAGTGAAATGATTTTTTTTTTTTCGACGAGTTATCATTAAAATCTGAGATCGTGCACAGTTTCCGGTCGTTCCTTTTAACATTAAATACTCGTAACTAAATTATAATAATTACATTTTTTTTTTTTTGTTATCGATAAAATTTAATTAGACTAATATTATAATATTTATTTCGATAATACGTAATCGCATAGATAAACGGAATATTATTTCGAAATCGTATTTTCAAATTCTATAACGAATATTTATTTGTTTAATTATTTTTATATACGTAAAGAATCATTGATTGATTTATATTTATGTAATACGCGTATTATAATATACATATATTACGTAAATGATTTTAATTGAATGCATTTTATTTTATAATTACGTTAAAAACAATCTATATACTACGACGTTTTCGCCCGGTTTCAATAGTTTGCATTTTCAAAACAAATTTCTACGTATTCTATAGATAAAAAAATAATACATTGATCACAACCGTAATCCGAAGATTCCCTTAAAACATTTAATTTAATTCGTATTAATAAATCGCTTTGTGGTTTCTATACGGTTGATCGATTCGAACAGATAATTGTACTCTATAAGGTCGTCCGAGAAACTTTCACTGAATACGCATATTATAATACGTCATATTATACAGTTTAAAGAGCTTATCGTTGAACGCAGTGCGCTTAACGTATAACAGTGTTTGTTTTTATTTAACATGTTTCTATTACGTCATCATTTATAAGAATAACCTAAACGAATTCAATATTTTAATGAAATCAATTTATTTGTCCGTATTATAATTTTTATCTTTTCCGATTATCGATAATTCTAAAAAAAAAAAAAACGTACGTATAATATAATATTATATAACATATTATTATCCTGTCCATATATAAATAGTTGCAGCGCGTGAATAACGCGATAAGATTATAAAACAATATAATCTCGGTTTTAAATTAATATCTAAAATAAATTATATAACAAAAATATTCGTGCAGGAGATATAATAATAAATCAAACGATGGAAAATCGTACTTTTATGTAAAAAAAAAAAAATTATTTTTTTCGATATTACATAATTCACTGCTAAATAATAAGACGGTCGCGGTACATGTGGCCGTACACTTACTGCGCCGTGGTCATGGGGTCAGTTTTCTTACATAAAAAAAAGTAATTACGGCTTATAGCTCAAATCGCTCGAAGCTGTATATATTTCGATCCGGAAATATGTTCCAAGAGAGGTGAAAAAAAAAATGGGGTCACTTCGAAGCGTTCGACTCACTAACACACACAGCGTTTAATTCGCGGTACCTATACCGCGGTATATAAACACACAAAATATAAAATATTATAGACACCTACTTTTCAAAGTAGTTCGAATAAACGCTATTTAATACCAGCTCATTTCGGCAGCGAACTTATGCAAATAATAATGACGCTGCAATGGTCGAAGTGGATCAAAATTAGTGGGGGGATAGAAGCAGTCTCGTCGTTTCAAGTTTTAAAAGGAGTGGGGGAGGGCAGAGTTGTAAACGGTCCCGTATTGTTGAAAAATAAGCAAAAAAAAAGTATTTTTTTTTTTAACAAAAAGCTCTAAAACGCCGCCGGCCCTATTAATCCCTTGATGGTGAACTATATTTTTTTTATAGAACAGGGCAAAGTAGATGTGGACACCTTTTACAAAAAAATGGAAGTATAGAGATGACCCTTCGTGCGATTGTGGGGAGACCAAACAAACAATGGAGCACATATAGTGACGGAGTGCCCAAAAAGATTTTTCTCTCAAGGCTTGACTGGTATCCATAACGTCACCCCGGAAGCTATAGAATGGACCAAATTACTAGATATAGACTTATGATTCATAAGTTATACCATTTAATGTTAAATTTTATTTTAAATTTTGATTGTGACACTCATTGTGATTATTGTGATTTTTACTTGTATTATTATATAATTATTATGACAAGTTATATTATATGTGTTTGTAGCACGCTATACGAAATAAATAAAATAAACTATATTTTTTTATGATCAAGTGACGTTTAGATCTATTGAACGTTAAAATTTTAGAAAACTAAATAGTTCTTACAAAGAAAAAAAAATTAGGCAACATAACGCAACTACAAATTATAAAAAAAAATTTTTTTTAATCCAAAACGGATGAATAATTTCGAACAAAATGGAATATGCTAACTAAAAGAAGTGGAGAAATGGCATTTTCCCCCACTTTGACCACTGTATAGACGTCGTATCACATTATTATGATTATTTCGTATAGTAGTAAACCAAGAATTCTATATACGTTTCGAATTTTAAATACTTCTAATACGCTGTTTTTTCATTAAATTATACTAGTCGATACTTTTCTTTTTCCTCAAGTTTTTTTAGAAAAAATATATTTACTTTTAATAGTGCTCAGTATAGGAAATAAAACTTATTTATATAAAATCATTACTATAATATCTCAATATTATAAACGTATTATAAATATAATTAATTGCATTTCGAACGTCCTAAAGTAATTGCAAGTAATAAAAAGAATAATAATACTTTTAAATACGCTATAATATATAATCGTATATATAACAAAGCGTTTATTCTGCAGTTTATAATCGAATGTAATGTGTCTTTAGTAAACTTTAAATTAGGATTAAATAATACCAAATAAAAAAAAATCATCATATACCACTAACAATAAAACACGAATAGCGCTATTAAAAAAAAAAAAAACTAAATAAACGACTCCGCGGTTAAGAGTAATATAATATATAGTTTTTCGTATAAAACCTAAATCTTCAGTGTTGTGAACTGTGAAGTGTTCGTGTACGAGTACTTGAGTATTGTTCTGTCAGCCATATATTATGGAACAGGAGGAATGGATAGAAAAAAAAAAGAGAAAATACTTTTGTTACCAATGAATACGTTTTAAAAAAAAAAAAGATATTTTTCATATTCGCTTGCAGTATTCGATAAATAGTAATATTTCAAATATTGTCGTCGGTATTACTCGTATTCTTTCGGCTGCTCTTATGGATCTAATACTGACAGCGGTCAGAGCGTCCAATGACGACAGTAAAATATTTGTAATAATTATACACACGACGAGTTATTTTAATTGTAAATAGGTACGCGTATAAATAAGTATACTCGACCGACAATTATTATCACGCGGTGAGAATATATTGCCTATTGGTTAGAAAAAAAAATCCATTTTTTTTTTTTTAATTATTCCAAATCAATTTTCTCAAAAAAAAAAAAATATATGCGTGTAGTATAATAAATACGCTTATTTTTCTCTCGAGTTACAGATGAGATGAAAAAAAAAATGTATTTTTTTTTACAACACTGCGTCATTCGTACGCATAACGCCGTATAACTCGTTAAAATAATAATAATAAAACGACTTCGTTTCGTGTGTAATAACGCCGTGTCTATGACAGACGCTGCAGTAGTCTTCTCTTCTCGATACGCGTGTACGCAGTAAATCGAAATTCGTTTATTATAATTTGTGCTCGTATAGGAAAAAAATAAATAAAAATAATAATAAAAAGAAGATGACCGCGTATTTATAAACCGATTTAACGAAATATACGTGTAGACGGGAAACGACA